>JAFVLL020024094.1:0-32399 GCA_021397915.2 Tor tambroides | reverse complement strand
GTGGGGGGAAAAAAGTCCGAATTGCAAGATATAAACTCAGAATTGCAAGTTAATATCTCATAATTTTGACTTGTTTTTTTTTTTTTTTTTCAGAATTTCAAGAAAAAGTGAGAATTGCGAGGTATAAATTCAAAATTGCTAGAAAAAAGTCTGAATTGCGAGATCTAAAGTCAGAATTGCAAGAAAAAAACTCAGAATTGCAAGGAAAAGTCAGAATTGTGAGGAAAAAAGTTAGAATTGCAAGTTAATATCTCACAATTGACTTTTTTTCTCTGAAATGCAAATTTATATCTCGCAATTGCTCAGAATTGTGAGGAAAAAGTCACAATTGCCTTTTTTTTAAGCTTCTATAGATTTCAAGCCACATACAAATGTCGAGTTTGTAAAGATTTTAGACTGTTTTTTTTTTCTCTCTCTCAGTTGTTTAGACTACAAAAAACAAAATGTATTTAAATCCAGTATTTCAGTTTGAATCCTCTTGTTTTGTGCCAGTGTCTTGCGGTACACCGGCTAATCGAGAGTATAAATGTGCTGTATGTGAGTATCTGTATATATAGTTTAGCTTGTGTTTGCTGTTGCTCTGGGTGAATCTTTTAGTTTTTCTGATTGTCATGATGAATTAAGTGTGATGAGCTGCATTCTTACAGGCCCAAAGCTGCCGGCCACAAATCCCAACAGCTGTCAGCTGATGTTACGCAATTCCCGCTACAGTCCCTTGAGTCCTCCTTCCCTCCAGACTAACCGCTATAAAGTCACATCTACCTTATCCGCGTGTGGGACATCCAGCTGGAAGCACTAAGCGCTGATCTGTGTATGGTTATAAAAATCAAGCAAAAATGTACAACAATTAGAAGCCGATCTTTTGGACCGGCTTGCAGAGCTGAGTTTACGTGGCCTGTCATTAACACGCTTTTTCCCAGCGGCGGAATGACTGCATGCAACGTTATGCGGATTAGCGTTAATGAAGTTTGTATGTTGTGAACATGATGATGTTTCGTTGCGGTGTAGCGGTCGTATTTAGACTAAATAGTTTCGGAATGATAGCGCTCCCAGCTGTGTGGCTAAACTGTCAAATTACTGAGAATTATGCCAGCTTTTGCAATGCATAAAGTAGTTGTTATGGTGTTTTTAGCTTTTTAATACAAGTTCTGTAGTTACGGTATTAATGGTGACAGTTTTATAATCCACCTCCTTTTATTGTCTCAGTAATTCATTTTTAAGAGCAGTTACAGTACTGATGAAAGATTTTGAAGTTCTTTCTCAAGACTTTGACTTGAAGGATTTGAAGTTTGTTGGTGATTGACAGGTGCTTCTGGTGACCCTTATGACCCTCACAGTGTTTCAACGAGTGAGTGAATAGAGATTTCAGTTTCGCTTTTTCCTTTTTTTGCCTCTGTGTCTAAATTAGTCAGCGTGAACATTTAAATGAGCAGAAACATTAAGCGATTAACCCTGAAAATCCCTCACCTAGTTTGGTGTTCCCAGTCAAAAATGACCAAGCTTTTAAAAGTTGCTTGTAAATGTCTCATTATGCTCTATTATCATCAAATCTTGGATTCAATGCTTGCATCTTAGATTTTGAGTGAAAAAGGCATTATTTGTGGATAATTTTGTCAATATTCATGCATTAGCTCAGATCAGTCAGTTCCAAAAAGAAATACAAAACTTGTGCTCACTGAAACTAAACAAGTTGAGAAAAATACCAAATCCATTATTTGGTGATAATATAGCATAGCAAGAGATTTATGAGCCACAAGAAGGTGGGGAAAAATCCTTTAAAAAGTACACAAAAAAAGTGATCCCAGTATGTTTAAGTACAGTGCGATAACAGCAACAAGCATTTTCAGGGGAAAAAAATCCTCTCCTGGTCAAAATAAATGAAACAACAAGAAGACTAATCGCCAAGACAAAATATTCAGCTGAAAATTATTTAGTAGATTATGTGACTTTATTATATTCATCAGGATTCAGTTAGGTCACGAAAGGCCATGCAAGTGGTTAAAAATAATATTAATGTAATTTAAAAAAAATTATTAAAAACAACAAAAGAAATTACTAAAAATAATATTAATGATTTTCCACCCCATTAATCTTTTATTTATTTATTTATTTATAATTTACTACTAGATAAGCACTGAATAAGATAGTTAGAGTTGTTTTTTAGACAGTATATCTTTAATAAGAATGAAATTTGTTTTACTGCACTGGCAGACTTGTTTTACGTATTAACATTAGAAATAAGTTTAAAAACCAGTGATGTTTGACAAAATACATTTACTTTAAAGATGCAGTCTGTGTAAACGGTTCTTAATATCTTATGCTGTGCTTCTGTGGTGTTTTTTTAATCTTATTTTAAGAATGTTTAGATCTTTTAACCAAGAAAAGAAAAAGATACTCATTAAAAAAAAAAAAAATTCAGTTCTGTCATGAAACGCTTATGGAGCAGACTGATAAGTTCTAACTCAGTCTGATATAATCACATCATTATTCACACATGAATAATGATGTGCGCAGCTGATTGGTTCTTTTTCTATTAGCAGCCAATGAGCTCGCAAATACTTGGCTAGTGCTTGCTGTAACAGTTGCAGCGCACTTCAGAAACTCTCCACCACCCCCAGCTCCACCTGTCTAGATCTGTATAGGTCTGTATGATACTTTTCTTTCAAATGAGCTTTTTTATCAGGCTCCTAAAATATCGTTGGACATTTTTGAAAATAAGCCATTCAGTTACTCACTAATAACCTTTTCTTTGCCATTAAAGTGAAATGACTTAAGCTAAACATAGGAGCATGATAAAAATGCTCATTTAAAAGAAAAAATCTCAGATAAGTCTAAGACGCACTTGGAGGTTTTTGCATCTGAAGTCTTCATTAACCGACTGAGATCTAAGTTGCTCTTGACTGCAGATCTTCCTCTATGCTGCAGCTCTGAAAGTTCATTCTCTATTCTGCTTATTAATGTGCATGTATGACACATGCAAGCATAAATAATGTCAGAATGTTCATATTTGGCTGAATATCCCTTTAAAGATGTGAAATGGACCGTGCTTTGGACCGCACACACACGTGACTCTGTCCATTGTCTGTTTTACTCATCACCTTCTGTTCTCTCCCGTTTTTTTTTTTTTTTCATTTTCTCTTTCTCGTCAATCAGTTTTCCTCTGACTGCTGACCATTGTGTCAGGTAAATGTTGTGGTCTGGAATGGACGTTTGGCAGAGCTCAGTCCTCTTGGCTCAGAGCTGGTGTCCGTTTATCTGCAGCAGGGGAGCCGTGTCCAGTCCTGGGCCGGCACCTTTATTGGATGGATTTATGATCATAGGACAGGGGCTGGCCAAGCCACGCTGCCCCTGCTTGGAAAGTTTGTTTATTTATTATGTTTCAGCGGTGATGTGAAAACCAGCGGCAGCGTAATGAGCTACTTCAGAGGTCATTTAGATGCTTTAGTGTGGAGCCACAATGAGAAACCGCCTCGTAGTCTTGATCCGGTGTGGTTTCGAGTGACGGTTTCTTGATGTAGCCACATGAGAAGGTCATTATCTGTGGGTAAGATCACTGGCAGTGTCATGGTGTCTTAAAGTAACTGAGGTCAAAGTGAAGAAATCTTAAGATAACTGAGGTAAACATCTTGCGTATAAACACAGATAATTGATCAAATCTTGATCTTCTGGATTGGTGGTTTCTGTCAAAACTCTGGCATTGCAGTTAAAGCAATTCTCAAAAAAAAAAAAAAAATTAAATGTATTTGTTGTTAAATGTTTTAAAGGGCAGTTAACGTGATACTTCTCTTGCAATTTTGTCACCATAAAAGAACAAAAAAAAAAACAGTAATTATTTGATCAAAAATATAGTACAATCAGTAATATTGTGAAATGTTATTACCATTTAAATAAATGTTTTCTATGTGAACATATTATGAAATGTAATTTATTCCTGTGATCAAAGCTGAATTTTCAGCTTATCATTACTCCAGTCTTTAGGGTCACATGATCCTTCAGAAATCATTCTAATATGCTGATTTGCTGCTCAAGAAACATTTCTGATTATTAGCAATGTTGAAAACAGTTGTTTTCTGCTTAGTATTTTTGTGATGCATTATTTTCAGGAATCTTCGATGAATAGAAAGTTCAAAAGAACGGCATTTATTTGAAACAGAAATCTTTTGCAACATTCTAAATGTCTTTACTGTCACTTTTGACTATTTTTTTGCATCCTTGCTGAATAAAAGTATTTATTTCAAACTAAAATGTTTTGAATGGTAGTGTATATATTGAAATCTGTTGAAAAACTTTTTCCCAGTCACTGATGCACATTGTACCTTTCACACCAAAGGGTTTAATGCCAAATTTTTCTCTCCTCCATCATTTCTGTGAAACCAGTACAAAACACTCTGAACTGCCTAGCAACCACATAGCAACATTCTAAGAACACTCTATACAAGTCTATAATCCATTAATCCAAGGAGTGTTATGGATGCTTGAGTCATCAATTAAACACTTATGTCATTATATAGACTGTCTGAGAACCTCTACAATGTTTATTTGTCAAGTTCATAGTGAAAAATAACTCTAACAAGAACAATATGGTTCTTCTCGATCCATTTGGTCCAAGAAATGTGTTTTGTGACTCATCAGATACGATTTTGAGTGTTTACATGGAGATGTACAGCCTCAAAACAAACCACTACATCATATCCTCTGCACTCCAAACATGTCTCCTCATCGCTCTCTCTCAGTCCTCATTGGGATGTTCACAGAGACTCTGTCTTGGCATGTGATGTGAGACTTGGCTGATAATTGCTCATGAAGATGATAATACGTTCTGAAAGGAGCTCATGCTTTAAAATCATCCATAAAATTGGCTCACTTAAAGATAATTGTCTGGAGAATAACATGACGTCCCTTCTGTCCTCTTTTGCTTAGATTGCAGTGGAGCGTTTGTCTGATTCACTGCAGGTCCTTCTCAACATCCACAGGCACAGTTGGTGTTTATGTCCATTCTGAAGCTATTGAATGCAGGACTTCTTCACATGTATGCTCATCTAAAGCTGTGTGTGGGTTCAAATTCAACAATTTCTTCAAATTCAGTAAATTTCACAAATGAAATAGTATTTTTCATGTAAAACCTACTTCAAAAAAAAAAAAAATCATTTTTACAGTGTACTATAGTCTGTTGCACTCCTAAAGCAGGGATTCACAAACTTTTTTGTCAGGTGAACCTCTTTGACATGAAATATTTTCTTGAAGTACCTCTTAGTTTTTTTTTTCTAAGGTTTAATATTTAAAATATTTCAATAAATTTAAAACATTATATCAGTAATATAAACACACATTCGCCTGTTTGCAGGTCACTGATGTTGATTAATGGTCACATGACATGCATATAGATAAATAAAATATATACTTTTTTAATTTAAAAATCTTTTTTTTTTTTTTTTTTAATTATTTATTTTAATTTGACATTTTATGGTTTATGTGATTAATGAATGAATTAATTATTGGATTTAGTTTGGAATCCCTGCCCTAAATGCATATATTTCACATTTGTATAATCAGTATTTATCTGGTACAGTACAATGAGGATTGTTATATATTATTTATATAAATTGATCAATTTAGTTTAGGAAACCCTACCCTGAAGGTATATATTTAGCATTTTTCACCATCAGAGCAGTATTTATCTGGTATAGTACAATGAGGATTATTATATATTATTTAAAAACGTTTTTGAGTAAGTTAGTAGTGTTGCTATTTTTAGTTAGCGACACTGGTTTGTGGGTATGAACTCATTGCCTGGCAGCAGTTTTGTCCAAATCTTCCATACTACATTTCCTGTGCTAATGTTCATGTTTTAAGATGCTTTAGTGCTTATGAATTACCACAACTGCCTTTTCTATCAGTGGTCTATGTATTTCAGTGTTGTTTTGCTTCATGCCTGTGGTTATAACTGCCAATTTTTGCTGATGGTAAATTGTTATGCGAGTAATTGCGATTAATATTTTGATCATTTTATTTGTTTGTCACATGCATGCATAAGCATAACAAATTGTCACCAAGTATATTATGAGGCTCAGAATACAGATGAACAATCCAGAGAGAGTCTGCATTGCAAGCCAGACTTGAAGTACATCATTTTTCAAAGATAGTAACTTGCGCAGACATGTAACTATAAAACACATCAGACAAAAGGCCGTTTCTCACAGCTGAGGAACAGCACTGGATGAACAAAACCAGAGCTCGTCGCATGTGCAAAGACCTGGTTTGTGTTGGACGATCAGCCTTGGAAGCGAATCACAACTTCGTGAACTTTGCCTCAGCACGTTTTCACAGTCTCTTTGGGCACACGTCTCCGATTGTGTAATAAGAACACCACATGATGCAGAGCTGTGCTGTCCAAGGTGAATGTTGCAATAGAAGGAAGGAACGATGATGTGCTGTTCGATCCGTCAGGTTTTCACCATGTGCTTTGAGACTCTGTTATGTAAGATGCCACACTGCTGCCTTTTAAGGGCACCGGAGAGCTTCACCCTGATCCTGTTTAGTCTGAACATCTCAGCAGTGAGTCCTTCATCAGGTTTTTCCTGGAAAAACAAAAGATGACCTTAAACTAAACACATACCCCTGGCAGAAGACGAGCAGTAAACTCCGATTCGATGTTTGTAGTTGCTTGTGCAACATGTCTTTACCTTCCCACAACCTTCATTTGATGCTGTCAAACAGAGTTTCCGTCTTTATATTTAGCTCAAGCGTTCAGGTGAATCTCACGAAACCTGCTGATAACACCCTGAATTAAAAAGGAAATAGGAAATGTTATGTTGCAAGATTTTCATGACTTTGTGCTTGGATACAGACAGACTTTGGTAATACAATGGCAGAGATGTTGATTGTCGTGTTGAGTGCTGATGTCATTGTGAGGATGAAGCCATAGAGTGACTCAGGCTGGTCGTACAGCAGTGTGTGTGTGTGTGTGTGTGTGTGTGTGTGACTAAACTGGATGTGTTCACAGCTGATCTACTTGAGTTATGTTTCTGATGTTTTATTGCTATATTTGGGCTTAAAGGTGAAGCAGATGTTATATATAAAATGTGGCTCTGTCTGTCTGTCTGTCTGTCTGTCTATCATTAAAAGTATATCTTTACTCTGGCTAATGTGGCTTGCTTATGTCTGTGATTTATGATTTTATTCATGGTAACACATCACCTCTCGTGGTCTCTGGCCTAAATGAATGCAGGGTTTAATAGAATCTGTCATGCTGTGCTGCTGCTATGGGCCATTTATTTAAATATGTGTTTTGTTTACAGCACAGAAACACATGATTTTTTAGATGAACATCTCCATCTGTTTTGCTGAGGACAAGCAGCCTGCAGCAGTTTATCCAGATCACCATAAATAAGCTGACGTATTAAACTAACCCTCCGGGTCATTTGCTCAAATAATGCTCTTCTAATCACTAGCAGGGCACCACCGTTTGACTACATAGTTACGAGCAGGATTTTTGCCTTGTTTTATATATTAGTCTGATTTATGCTTTTATTAGATTGTGACTTCCTCTCTGTTTGAATCTAGCCATGTGGTTTTCATTAAAACATTTGTTTGCTAGAGTACTAGCCACTTTTTCCCCTTTGCATGAATCAGTAGAGAAGATAAGCTTTCCTTGTGTTTAATCTCATGTAAGAATGTCCAAAGAAGACTGCCTTACTGTTCCTAGACATTATATTTACGCAAAGGTTATTCGCAAACATAGGCCCTAAATTAAGCTTGCAACACATGATAGCTGAGAAAACTAGTCCTCTAAAGTATATATAATTAGATATATTTATGTATAATATAGATAGATAGAAAGATGGTTGGTTCATTGGTTGGTCCATTTTTTGGTTCATTGACTGGTTTTATTGGTCTGTCGTTCGGTCGGTCAGTCGGTTGGTTGATCCATTGGTTGGTTGCTTCATTCTTTGGCTGGTTAGTTTGTTGATTCATTTGTTAATTTGTTAGTTGGTTGGTTGATTCATTGGTTTGTTGGTTGGTTGATTCATTCATTGATTAGTTCATTTGTTGTTTCTTTGGTTGGTTGGTTCATTAGTTTGTTCGTTGACTGGTTTGTTGGTTCATTCATTGATTCGTTAGTTGGTTGGTTGGACGGTTGGTTCGTTGGTTGGTTGGTTCGTTATTCGTTCATTGGTTGCTTGATTGGTTCGCTCGTTGGTTGGTTGGTGCATTGGTTGGTCCGTTGGTTGGTTGCTTCATTGGTTGGTTGGTTGATTTGTTCATTGATTGATTGGTTCATTCATTGGTTCTTTGGTTGGTCGGTCGGTTGGTTGGACAGTTGGTTGGTTGATTCATTGGTTGGTTGGTTGGTGCATTGGTTGGTCTGTTGGTTGGTTGATTCATTGTTTGGTTAGTTTGTTGTTGGTTGATTCTTTCATTGGTTGATTCATTCGGTGATTGGTTGCTTAGTTTGTTCATTGGTTGGTTCCAAGCAACTTTTTATCTGAACAATGCTGTATACAATGCCAAAATTAGTTTACTATCCTTTTATTTATTTGTTTGTTTAATTTTTAGTTGTATTTATTTTTATTCATTTATTAATTTTATAGACCAAGCAACTTTTTATCTGAACAATGCCATGTACGCAGACATAAGAAACACCCACTGCGGAGCGGGGGTCCCAGCCCTGAGCATGTGTGGATTTCTGAAACCCATCTAATGGTTTGCAGGAGGCCATGCCATCTCCTCCACAGCAATGCCACATGCTTTATGTTGCCTCATACCTCTGCACTCACTCTCCAGAGACCTCAGCTGTTCGGGTGGAAACTGCTTTTTCATTCTTTCCACAGCTGAACTGCTGCATTCACTCCAGTGGTCCTCAATGAGGATCACTGAACATGTTTGAAGGCCTTTTACTCTCAGTAATTTGTCTCCGCTTGTCTTTTGAGTTTAATTCAGATTATAGATCATATTTGGCCATATGTGTTTTAGTTAATTATGAGATAAAAAGTCAAAACAATGAGATACCAAGTCATAATTGTGAGTTAAACAGTCAAAATTATGAAATAAGTCGAAATTAAAAAGTCATAATTATTACATAAATGTCGAAATTATGTGATGAAACTAATAATTATGAGATAAAATGCCAAAATGATGAGATGCTAAGGGCCAGTTTTACTAAACAGGACAAATTAGCATTAGAGCACAATTCCATAAATTCCAGAATTCTGCGTGTGATTTACTAACAATGCGCACGTTAAAGAACACAGATGCAGCCAGATCATTCCCATAATGACCAGCGCAATCTACCAAGAGCAGCGCAAATTAGCGCCTGCTTTAAGAAATGCTTTTTTGGGCTTTAAATAACGGCACAAATACCAGTAATTTGATGAGCGCAAACGTTAGTAAAACATGTTGCGTGATTCATTTTAATACTCTCCTCCCATAAATTTTGTGTCTGAAAGGGAAACTCCTACAAATGCATATTCAAAGGTCAGATGCAAAAATAACTGTCCATGCCTTTTCAGTGCTAATCCTTCACTGTGTGTCTTTAGTAAATCCTGACAAGACTATTTTAATGAAAAAGATGGTTTGCACTGGCGCAAACTGTTAGTAAAACGGGCCCTAAGTAAAACGCTAGGAGTTTATACTAGTGACTTATTACTTTTATCTCATAATTATGACTGCAATTATTATCTTCCATGCAAATAGGTGGTGGATGATTCATAGTGTCGGATTGCTTTTACTGTACTTTTTTGAAGCTTGGCGATAGAAATCCAGCTCAGACTTTGTCTATTGTTCTTATTTTGTGTTCCACACAAGAAAGTAACATTAAGGATCCGTACACAATGACATATTTTATATTTTTGGTTTGGACTGTTTCATGAAGAGATCAATGTTTAGTGCATACTAAAATGTGTAAGTAGTGTACTGTAGTAGTATGCCATCATCACAAACACACCCTGATGTTAAAGTTACACATGGGAAATGTTAATTACAACCCAAGCATGACTGCCTCAGATCTTCACATGAGTGCTGATTGTCTCATCAGATACTTTTGCTCTTTGACCATCTTGCAGAAATCAAATAGAAGATTAGAAAAGATTAGACAATTGTGAATGCCATGCAGATGTGTCATTTCTGCCTCGCCTCTAAATCAAGATGCATTCTGGGATGAATTAAGGCCTAAAGTGTCCACTTGTTCCTGCAGTTCATGTCTGGTTCTTGTTAGTCTGTACATATAATGTGTAATAAACTGTAACTCTGTGTGGAGGTGCTTTATCTCAATCTCTTTATTAGACTTACAATAATTTATCACAAGTTAACAGAGGTTTTCTGCTGTATTATCAGATATCAGCATGTAGTGGTATACTGACATAGTGTTCTGTTTATAAAATAAAATCACTTCAAATATTCAAATATTAATTAATTAATTTTATTTATTTATTTAAATTATATAGATTAAAGTAAATCATTTCAACTCAAATATTTAAATTTATTGTTAAATTAAATAACTATTTCAATATTTTTCAAAACACATTAAATGTATTTATGTATTTACTTATAAAATATATTTAAAAAAATGAATTATTTTTAATTTCAAATAAATTTATTAAATATTGTGTTATTTAAATTATTTATTTATCTTTTTTATATAAATTAACTAGATTAAATCATTTTTTTAAAAATATTTAAAAATAAATAAGTTAGGTATTTTTAAAAACATTACATGCATTGATGACATTGTTTTTTATTTGTTATAATATATTATTTAAAATAATATAAATTTAAATAATTTCAAACAAATAGTATTTTTTTTTAATTATTTAAAAAACAGTATGTTAGTTAGTTAGTTAGTTAGTTAGTTAGCCATTAAATAAGCCAGACAATTTACAGTCAGTTAGTCATTATGACAAAAAAAAAAAAAATCTTTTCATGGTTTTACTTCATCCTGGGTCCTTATATTATTACAATCATGTCAGCCTAAATGTCCATATCAGTCAATCCATAATTAAGATGAATACTTACAGTCCATCTCCCTTCCATTTCTCACACACAGGGATCTACCTGCTGGACATGATTTACATCGACTCGGCCTATCCTGCGTCTGACAGCATCATTGAGACTGAGCAGAGAACCAATCAGATGAACAACATCCTGCGGGTGATCTCTGACCTCCAGATGTCCTGCACGTACAGTCAGTTCATTAGCCCTCAGTCAGTTTGAAGGATATTTAGTGGTGAAATCTGTAGGGAGATTTCAGATACACGTGTGTACTGTATATATACATGCACACGTCTGACCTTGGACATCCTCCTCACAGATCACCTCGTGACGCTCCCGCATGTGCAGAAGTACTTGATGTCTGTTCGCTACATCGAGGAGCTTCAGAAGTTTGTGGAAGATGACAATTTCAAGTAAGTAGGTCTCAATGGTAAAATGCAAAGGGACTGTATTTACAGCAGAGCTCCTGCTTCAAACAGCACGATGACTTTAGCAGGACGGGTGGCACCGGCAGCGGCCCAAAGCGAGGGCGACCCGTCGGCCAGATGATTTAAGATTTGGCGAACAGGAAATAGCAGATTATTGGATTTGTGGTTTTTTTCTGGTTGCGACATGACGGCCGATATCCCTAGGCATTTGACACTGGGAATTCACGGGTCGCTGCTTTTATAGGCAAACAACAGCGTGATTAGATTTTTGGGTGGTCGGCACAGTAAGCAGCAAAGTCATCACATAAATGTTGTGAAACTGTAACCGCCTTTAGACGTTTTGATTGTGCCGTTAAATAGTGTTTTACACAAATGTAATGTGTTTTTATTAAAATCACTGGGTGTTCTGTGAGTTTGAGCAACATTGCTTAAGCTCAGCAGGGTTTAGGCCGACTGAGTCCAAACACATGGTGGAACCAACAGTGAGATGAGAAATAAATCCTTGTGTGCAGTTGTTCCAAAACATATAATTTGCTGCTTAAGTGGTGAGACGTAAAGCATGTATTATTTTCACAACAGCGTCCAGCAAATGTGTGCCAGTACTGTTGTTTCAATTTGTACTGAACGTCATGTTTGTGTATCATTATACCCCTAATATTTATTTAATTACTTACTTGCTTAAATGTAAAACAGCATCCAGCGGTTCTTTGCCAGTATTGTTGTTTAATATGCAGTAATTGCATTTTTTTTAGCAAAATGTTATGTTGTTTTTAATTCTGTTATTGCTTATGATCATATATTGGGCAGAACCCTGCAGTCTGAATGACCGTAATGCCCTGCTTTAAAGGTAATCGCAACTTTGCACAATTCAGATTTTTTTCCCCTCACAATTCTGAGTTTATATCTCACCTTTTGGACTTTTTTTTGCAATTCCGAGAAAAAAAAATTCTCCCCCCCCCCCAACCTTACCACATCACAGAGAAAAAAGGAAAGAAAAGGAAAAAGAAAAAAAAACTGTCTGAAACTTCTTCTTTTTTTCTTTTTTTTTGTGCAATTCGAAGTGTGTTACACACAGGTGAGTGGGCCTGTACAAACCACCTGTAGTAACACACTCTCCTCTATGCGCACTAGACACTTTTCACACACTACTGTGTATACATAATCCCACAAAAGACTCAGTAATATATGTATGTTTACATGCTAATGCACTACAAATCATCTTACACTGTTCCCCAGCCAGCTGCTTGACTCACAATGTTTCTCTTTGCACATGTACAGTATTTATGTGAAGCATTTGTACAGTTTGTATAGTTTGTATTTTTTAGTTTATGTATAGGAAACCATTTATATATAGTATATTTATAGTCAAACTCTGTCAGTAGGTTAGTTGTGTATAGGTTTATAGTGTTTTACTTCATTGTTGTATGTCTGTATGTATGTAGCACCGTGGTCCTGTGAGGGACGACATTTCGTTCCGCCGTATGTCCCCACATGTAGCGGAATGACAATAAAGCTCAACTCGCAATTCTGAGAAGTCATAACTTGGGATATAAACTTGTATTTGCAAGGAAAAATGTCAGAATTGTGAGAGAAAAACTCACAATTACCCCTTTTTTTATTCCGCAGCATAAAACAACAACAACAAAGAATTCTGAGACGTAAAAATCAGAATTCCGAGATGTAAACTTAGAATTCTGAGGAAAAAAGTCAGAATTCTGAGATGCAAACTTGGAATTCTGAAGAAAAAAAAATAGAATTATGCGATTTCTGAGGGAAAAAAAAGTCACAATTTCAAGATGTGAACTTAGAATTCTGAGGAAAAAAGTCAGAATTCTGAGATGCAAACTTGGAATTCTGAAGAAAAAAAATAGAATTATGCGATGCAAACTTAGAATTCTGGGAGAAAAAGAGTTACGAGATGCAAACTTAGAATTCTAAGAAAAGAAGTTAGAATGATGAGATGCAAATTTAGAATTCTGAAAATAGTTAGAATTATGAAATGCAAACTTAGAATTCTAAGGAAAAAGTCAGAATTACGAGATGTAAACTTACAATTCTGAAAAAAGTCAGAACTGTAACATTTAAACTCAGAATTCAGAGAAAAACTGTCAAAATTGTGAGATGTAAACTCAGAATTGCAAGAAAAAGTATGAATTCTGAGTTTATATCTTGCAATTCTGATTTTTTTTGTGTGTGTGTTTCTTTTTCCTCCTTTATATCCCATGGTGGAAACAAGCCTTCCATAGACCAGGGTTAAAGGGATATTTCAAACAAAAAATGGCTTTTTTGCTTCTGCAGAAGATTGTTTGAACAATGCATGTGCTTTTTTTGTGGCCATTCAAGGATATTTCAATCTTTTTTGTCTGTGCAATGAAAGTCAATGCAGTCCGAAACCACAAAAAAAAAAAAAACCTGAAACATTCTTCAAAATATCTTCTTTTGTGTTCTGCAGAAGAACATAAGTCAAACAGGTTTGGAACGACTTGAGGTTGAGTTGATGACTGAATTTTCATTTCTGGGAGAGCTGTCTCTTTAAGTAGGGGGGTGACTAGCCGTTTGTAATCAGCGGTGACCCATACTAGATCTTCAACCACAAGCTGTAAGGAATGCAGCACTTCTCTCTTTGCTTTAATGTGAACTTCTTAAGTTCTCCTCTCCACCTCACACCATCATAAAGATCTGCGAAGTGAATTTGTCAATTACCAATTTATCAGAGCGAGTTAAAAGAGCCTGTGATTACATTGGATTTAAATGTTTATTCCGCCGGATGAGTGATTGTCTGTGGGACTCTCGTCTCAATGCTGCGAAGAGCCTGTTATTACTGGCACACACCGTATCAGAAGTACATTAGCCATATTGATGTCTCAACATGGGAGAGGAAACGTGATAATGAGTCCAATATCCTGATATCACCCCTGCTGAAAAGCATTCATCTGTTGAAGCAATCATATTAGCACGAAATTATGAAATATTATCTTGTGTTATGTTTATAAAATTGAAATATCCTTCATCAACTAGTAAGAAGTCAACTTTAACAGAGATTTGAAACAATAAGATCATGTTTCACGGCTCTTTTCGTACCTGTCTGAGAAGCCAGTGTCTTTTTCTCTGTTTCCTGTGGCTGTTCATCCGTGATGACTCGGACGTAAACACATCCCAGCATCACTCTTTCATTCAGCTCGTCTGAAATGATTGTTTTCTTGGCTTCACTCACTTAGCTGATTTTGGAGCAAATCTTGTGCTGACGACGGACGATCAGTAAATGTCTTTTTAATCAGAGTCCTCCAGTCCCGGGGAATACATCCTTCGCACATCACATGTCTTATACACAGGTTTCAGAGAAACACAGAATTGAAATGGCTTAAAATGGAAGAAGAAGAAAGAAAAGAAACTCAAGGTTGACTTACCAACATTATATATAAATTTATATTTTTCATTTAAAGTTAGATTTTACATCTTTGGAAAAATACTTTTATATTTTTATACAAGTTTATATTTGTCATTTAAAATTAGGTTTTGTATTTGTATTTTTATTTTTTTTTTTTGCATGTTTTTGAAAAATATAAATATATATTATTCTAATATATTTTATGCAAGTTTATATTTTTTTAAGTAATGTTTTACATATTTTTAAAAGTGTATATATATTTTATACAAGTTAAAATTGTTCATTTAAAGTTAGGGTTTATGTATTTTTGATAAAATTCTTTCGATAAAAATACAAATATATGTATGTTATTTTTGCCATTTAAAATTAAGATATTTTGCATATTTTTGAAAAAAGTTTCATTTTTGTGCAAGTTTATATTATTCAAAGTGAGGATATTTTGCAGATTTGCAGATTTATATTATGCATGTTTATATTTTTTCATTTAAAGTTATGTTTTTATGTATTTCTGAAAAAAATATATAATTTGTTTTTAAACATATTTTTCATTTAAAGTTACATTTTTGTATTTATTTTGAAAATATAGGTGTTTTTATTTTATTTTAAGTTTATATTTTTTTATTTAAAGTTAGTATTTTACACATTTTACATATTTTGAAAATATATGTATTGTTAAATTAAGTTTATATTTGTCATATACAGTTGTTTTATTTAATAAGAAAACGTTAATGTAATTGTGAAACAGTACAGATTTTTCTGTCATTTTCAACCTATTTTAACTTCCAAACTGTCTTAAGCCATTCTTGTAATTTCAGCAAACCTTCGTTCATTAAGATAACGTTGCATTTATGACTCATTAAACACAAACAACTGGCCAGAACAATGTTACAATAAAATACATTTCAGAAATCAAAATATTTTATGTCTAATTCTGTGCTGTTTGATGTTTAGGCATAAAAAAATACATATACTAGCCATGTAACCGTATTCTGTTAAAGTCACATTAAAAAGCCCTACAATAACCAGATTGCAGTTACGCTTGGTGAAAATCACAGAGCTTTTATTGTGGACCGAGTAAGAGTTCAGTCAGGAGTTCATTGTGTCATTTTGTAGATGAATACATTTTTTAAAGTAGCTCTTCTGGCTTTGTTTATACAACAGAGGGACTCTGAGCGTCTATCACGATGTTATTTGCGGTTTGCCGTATCTCAAATCTCCAGGGTGTTTTTGTACAGCTCAGCTCTGTTCTATAGTGGGTGAGATGGGCTCAGCTCCAACTCTCGATGATCGTTGGCCGTTCTCATGTGGTCTCCATGGTGACGTTTCGTCTGTGACCCCGTTGCGACCTCGTATGGCCCCAAACGCACTGAAACTGTAGGGTGTGCTATTGAAGTTCATCCAGGATTGACATCATGCTGCTGGCTGTATCCTGCCTCCCTCATCACCGGTGGCCGTCTCACTTTCTGATCCGCGGCCAGCATTCTGGATGGGTTGTGAACATGAAAGATGCGGGCGATTCGAGGGTCCACAGGTCTGGAAACACTACACATGCGCCAGGCTAGAAAATCAACTTCACCCACCAGACACAGAGACTGCTGAAGGAGAAGTTCAAATTGATTTATAATTGTATATGTATATAAAAGTTTTCCAAGCTTGTTTCCACCTTTTTATCTCACAATTCTGATTTTTGCTCACAATTTCAAGTTTATATATAACTTATAATTTTTTTTCTTGGAATTCTGAGTTCATATTTTGCAATTTTGACTTTTTTCTCAGAATTCTTAGTTGAAATCTTGTCGTTTTGACTTTTGTCTCTGAATTCTGAGATTACATCTCGCAGTTTTGACTTCTCAGAATTCTAATATTACGTATCACAAATTAGACTTTTCTTAGAATTCTGAGTTTAAATCTCATCAATTTTTTTTTATACTTTTTCCTCGGAATTCTGAGTTTATATCTCGTAATTCTGACTTTTTCCTCTAAATTCTCAGTTCGCGTCTTGCAATTTTGACTTTTTTTCTCAGAATTCTAAGTTTACATCATCTAATTTTCTATTTTTGGAATTCTGACATTACATCTCACAATTTTGACTTTTTTTCTCTGAATTCTGAGATCACATCTCAGTTTTTAATTTTTCCTCTGAATTCTGATTGTACATCTCGTAATTTTGATTTTTTTTTCCCCCTCTGAATTCTGAGTTTACATGTTGCAAATTTGACACATCATAATTTTGACTTTTCTCAGAATTCTAAGTTTACATATCATAATTTTTTCATTTTTCCTCTGAATTCTGAGTTTACATCTCACAATTTTGACATCTCGTAATTTTGACTTTTTTCTCAAAAGTCTAAGTTTACATCTCGCCATTTTTTTTTTTTTTTTTTTTTTGGAATTCTGATCTTATATCTCACAATTCTGCTACTTTTCTCCACAAATTGCAAAAAAAGTCAGAATTGTGAGATGAAAAAGTCACCTTTTAAAAAAAAAAGTAACCTTTTTTTTTATTCAGTGACAGAAATTGGTTGAAATAGTCCCTTTTTTAAATTAGACGCACTGTTAGTTTGTTGTAGTGCAACTCTGTAGTACTCATAGAAATTTACACCAAGCTTGTCGCAGTGCACTCTGGGATTGGCTTATCTGTGGATGTGTGTGGTAGTGCTGCTTTATAATTTGTGTAGGCCATGTCATTTTTGCTGCCTACTGTTTGGAAACAGTCGTTGCATCTGGAGCTTGACTTTGAGACCTTAAAATGCAGTCTTGTTATGGTTTGGAATAGTTTGACATTATCTGGTTTCTGAACTCTCAACCTCTGTTAAGTCACTCCAACCTCATCGGTGAAAATTTTTGTTTTCGTGACTGAGAAATGCTGTTATGTGCAAGTTAGCAGTGAATGATTGATCGCTGTCATTAGTGCTTCTCCGGGGATTTTTCCACACCCACCGGTTATCTGACTCTGAATATTTTGTCTTCCTTAAAAACAGTGTGATATCCTGAAAGAATCTGATCTTTTCTTTCACATATCCCCTGAACACTGTATCAGGTTGTTGAGTTGCTTTTTTTGGCCGTTTCATTTTGTTCTTTGGCTATCAGTACATGCAATCTGTCTTGTGTTATTTAATGAGGACTTTTTCTTTAGTGTGCCCAATGTTTAAACCAGTTCATTTTTCCTGGAGGTTTTCGGATGTCATTTCTGCATACGTGTTCAGTGATTTGAAAATATTCGATGATTTGATTATTACAGACACAGAGTCACTGATCTCCTGTTCAATCAAAAATGTCAAAAAAAATGTCCAATAGCTGCATTTAAGATGAGTAAACTGACTGTACCACATCTACAGTAATTTGTTTGTTAACAATAAGATCATGTGGAACATTAAATAAAGTTGACTGAACAAATCTCTGATGTGATATTTATTTTGTTTATAAATAATAACAGATACAGTACTGGTACTGTAACTATAATTTAAGTAATTTTCTTGTGTTTCATCATCATTATTATTATTATTATGTAGTTTTACTTTGCATTTTGTACATTTTGTTATTTAAATATTGTTGTTTTAACTTTACTATATATGTTGGGGTGGCAAAATTTTCATTTTCATTATATTTTTATATTTTATATTTTAATTGCAGTTTTTGTCATTTTATTAGTTTTTTTTTTCTTTCTTTTCTTTATAGTTTTTATTTGTTTTTATTTCCGTTTTAGTTTCAGTTATTTCAGCGCATCAGGTTAAACTAAATGAAAAAAAGAAATGTTTCTTTGGCAGCTCTCAGTGTTTTGTAAAAATTCAGCCCATAATTGTCTCAAGAAAATTTTTTTGCTGAGACTGACAAGTAGTTGACAACTTACATTTTTTACATTTATGCATTTGGCTTTTATCACTTTTATCCAAAGCAAATTTATTCAAGCAAATTTATTTTTCTTTCCTTCTTCCTTTTCTTTTTATAATTCATTCATTCCCTGGGAATCAAACCCATGACCTTGGCGTTGTTGTTTGAGGCACAGTAACTTGGCTGCGTGATGCGTTTATTTTGAGCGCTCCTTTCCAAAGCTCACCGTACATTGTGCCAAAACACCATTAAAGGCTGTTTTTGCATATTCTGTGCATTCTGAATGTCAAATCATAGTTGATGATGTGGAAATAAGAGATTGCAGTTCTGTTTAGTGGATTGTTAACAATCAGTCCCTTCTGGTCCCCTATAAAAATGTGAAATGTTATCGTCCCAACAGAAACAGTTTGAGTTCCTCAGTGTCTCCTCTAGGTCATGTACATGACTGGAAAAGCCAAATGCAAGCGCGAACAGCATGAAGAGTGTTAAATCACCTCTGAGGCCTGTAAGCGCTTTTATAGGAAAGTGCTTTTGAAAGGTGAAGGGGTTACAGTTTAGTGTTGCATGATCTTTCTAGTCTCTCTAGTCGTTTTGCTGCAAATGATGAAATTTCAAACACTGTCATTCATCAGGGCAGGTCAAGTCACTGAATACTGACTAGGTGTAATTAAGTAAATGTGGGAAGTCATATGTTAATGAGCTTGTGGTTTTGATGTCATAATCATGATGATTTTCTGAGCCATTTTTGCTGTTTCTATTCAAGAAATGTTCTTTCATTTGGGGAAAGTATACATATAGTACATCAAACTCTTTAAAGGAATAGTTCACGCAAAAATGAAAATTTGCTGAAAGTTTGCTTGCCGTCAGACCATACAAGATGTCGATGAGTTTGTTTCTTCATGGGAACAGATTTGGAGAAATTCAGTATTACATGACTTGCCCGCTAATGAATCCTCTGCAGTGAATGGGTGCCGTCAGAATGAGAGTGCGAGCAGCTGATAAAAACATTGCAATAATCCACAAGTAATCCACACCACTCCAGTCCATCAATAAACGTCTTGTGAAGCCAAAAACTGTTTGTAAGAAACGGATCCAGCATTAGTTTTTAACTTCAAACTGTCATTTCCTAAAATACGATTCTTCTATCCATAATATTGCTTCCTCCAGCGAAAAAGTTGTCTGGTCTGAATCAAGAGAGAAATCTGCACAGATCTTGCAATTTACAAGCCAAAACCATCCAGAACAGCTCGTGGGTGGATTTTGATAACAAAATTATACAGGGACAACAGGAGATGGATTTTTACATTGGAGGAAGGTTATTATGGATTATGGTATTTTGGCCAGAAGCAACGGTTTGAAGTTAAAAGCGTTTCTTGCAAACATGCAGCTTTTCACTTCTCAAGATGTTAACTGATGGACTGGAGTGGTGTGGATTATTGTGATGTTTTTATCAGCTGTTTGGACTCTCATTCTGACGGCACCCATTCACTGCAGAGGATCCATTGCTGAGCAAGTCATGTGAGGCTAACGAGTACATTCTCAGCAAATTTTCATTTTTGAGTAAATTATACCTTTAATAGAAAAGAGCAAGAAAAAAATTCTGTTTTCCATGATTTTTTTTTTTCTTTAATTAAAAGTGACGTCTCTTACAGTAAAATCCATTTTGAGTGTTTGAGGCTAAATATGATGTGATGATTTCACTAACATGTCTTATTTCGGGTTTATGGCAAGTCCGATTCAACTAAAATTCATCCTCAAACCCTATACCTTCAGCCAAACATTAGTTGGTTTTGAAGTATTGAATGTACCACCCTGAAACTTCATGGAACTTGTGGAGTGCTTTTGGTGAGACTTTTGCTTGTCTTTCCATTACAGACTGTCTCTGAAAATTGAACCATTGAACAGCTCGCCACGCATGGCCACATCCAAAGAAGATCTTGCAGGTAGGACAGCCTAAATGCCTTTATTTCTTCGGTTTACTTCTAATGTATATGCCGAAAAGGGTTTTGTCATATATATTTTTATTAATTTCATATTTTTTGCCACGAGGCCCAAATTATGTGCTGTTGTTCAAAAGCTTTTTAAATGTTTTTTTTTCTTGCTTTTTTGGCATTTATTTGATCAAAAACACAGTAACAATAGTAATATTGTGAAATATTATTACAATTTCAAATAACTGTTTTCTATTTGAATATATTTTTAAATGTAATTTATTTCTGTGGTGTAAAGCTGAAATTTTCAGCATCATTACTCCAGTCTTCAGTGTCACATGATCCTTCAGAAACCATTCTAATATGCTGATTTGCTGCTCAAGAAACATTTTTGATTACTATCAATGTTGAAATGTTTTTGTGAAAACACACTTATTATTTTCAAGATTGTTTGATGAATAGAAAGTTCAAAAGAACAGCATTTATGTGAAATAGAAATCTTTTGTAACATTATTAATGTCTTTACTGTCTTGATCAATTTAACCCATCCTTGCTGAATAAAAGTATTCATTTCTTTAAAAAAACTCTTACTGACCCCGAACCTTTGAACCGTAGTAACTTACAGAAGACACTGTAGTCATTTTCCCCCAGCAACCATTATGTTGTCCCGTCTGAATGAGATCACTGGCCCCTGGTGGTAGAGTTAATGAAGGGCTCTGAGGGGCCGAGGGGCCCCGTCCTCTTTGAGAAAACAAACAGCACATAAATGGCTCTCTACGGAGCCTTCATAATCTCAGAATTGCAAATTTACATCACACCACATGCAGGCATCGCTCATTGAGCCCAGAACACAGTGATGAACCGTAGTCATTGAGCAATGCTTTGAATGACCTCCTCAAGCTCCATTGCCAGGGTTCTGCTTTTTTATAGCAGGGTTCTGCTTTTTTATATATATATATATATATATATACAGTCATTTTTGGAGTTGAAATGCCTTCAGTAAACCCTGATGAGGCATTGTGGGATATATTTTGTCAGAGATTGTATAATTACATACATAATGTTATGTTTAGGGATTTAATTTACCATTAATTTACTACGGTTTGTAATAATTACATTTATAATAATTTTACACCTAATTTTTATTAGCCCAAATCACCTTGTCTGTTTTGGCCACAGCTCACATGAGCACATTTGTGCTGAAGTTGAACAAACAATAGTTGATTAGCTTAATGAACTAGATCATCACATAATCATTAACTCCTCTAATTGAGGTACATTTGGTTTATTCACTGCCAAAAACAGTTATGGGGTTGTTTTATGACACATATAACTGAAAGTTTAAATGGTCTGAGCGAATTTGTGAATGCTAGTCGTGTAATGAACATATAGGTGTGGATTTCTAGTCCTCTTTGAACTGCTCAAAGTCGTACATTGTAAATGCTGTATGTTACATGCTGACGGTGTAAAACGCTGCTTGGCTGTTGCTCGTGTGGTCTAGTCACGCGACATGACGAGCCAACAGCGCTTTTCCAGTTGTAATGTAAGTTCACTGAGAGTATCGTTTGTAAGCATTTCTCCTGAGCTCTGTAACCAAATCTATAGGTTTCCACGTTCGTAAACGGTGTTGTTTGTGGGGTTTCCAAGGCAGCCTCTCTTGCTATTTAATAACACGTCTATTCTCATTCCAAGGCCAGAAGTGAACGTCTAGAACGTTCGTAGTCAGAAAGTTTTCGTTTGTTAAATAAAGACGTCAACATTTTTCCCCTGTGAAGCATCATGCCCATCTGAATATCACCACCAGATGATCGGACCGAGTGTAATATAACACAGCGGTCTGGGATACTGGGAGCGTTTGGCTTTTGATGTGTCTTTCTCTCCTTTTCATTTTATTCTTGAATGGCATTGTGTGACTTGAAGAAATGTTTGGTGCATATATATATATATATATATCATTTTCATTTATTGAATGAGATGCCTGTGGCCACGTCTCAGCCGCATGGTTACATCACAGCGAGGACTGGGCGGACGAGGTCTTTCCTAGAGTCTCAGGGTGACTGGCTGTTATATAACCCGCTAGATGTATTTGTGAAGACGTCCAACCAAGGAAATGAGATCTTGCCACGAAACTCAGGCCAGAAAACAAAGCAAAACATGGAACAGCCGTTCAGACACACCTACACTCTATTATGACTACTTTCCACATTCAAGAATCATAGTAAAGTCATAGAAAGTATGAAATAACACAAACTGAAGTATGATTTAGTGGCCAAAACATGTTCAAACGATCAAAACAAATTTCCAAATTGTCTAGATTCCATTTCTGCTCATTCTGTGTATTCCTTGGATGTTTTTTCAACACTATTGAATTGTGAATATACATATTCATTAGATTCAATTAGATTAACTTTATTGATTGCCCAAAGAAATTCACACATTACATATATGCATGGACAGATGGACAGAAGATGATAGACAGATGGATGGAGAGAACGACAGAATGATGGATGGATGGAAAAATAGAACAATGGGTGGTTGAATTGATGGATGATAGAACGATAGATGAATAGAACAATAAAATGGATGGATGGATATAACAATAGAATGATATAGATGAGAAAAGATTTAATAATGGATGGATAGACAGATGGATGATAGATGGATAGAAAGATGGGTGGATGGATGATAGATGCAGGGTGCGATTTGTAGGGGGGGATGGGGGGATCCCCCCCTCTGGTCTCTGAATTATTTTTATCCCCGGTGGGGATAAAATGATTCGTGAAACTCACTTTAAAGTCCCGTTCTGAATCAAATGATTCGCGAAATGCACTTTGAAGTCCCGTTTTGAATCAAATGATTCGCGATACGCAATTCGATTGGAGCGCTTCGAAACAGTGAATCATTTTGCGACGCAATGGTTTAACTGACTCAGAGTTTCAAAAAGCTCCGTTGATAATGTTCTTTGTTTGCTTAATCTATATAATTTATTCGTTGTTTGAATCACCGGGAAAATGAAATCATTACAATTCATAGGCCTAACTTACAATGTTTTTATTAAATTGCGATCACGTTAATTTCCGTCATATTAAAAACATTTCATGACGTGACACCCATTTACTTGCCTAAAAAGATGGATTTATGACGTGCGTTGTTAACAGATTACACTAGCATTAGGCTATATAACCTTACCCCAGAGAAAAACGCTATGGATGATCCTCCCTCGCTTTTTTCACAAATCGCACCCTGGATAGATGGATAGAACAATAGAACAATGGATGGATGGAAGGACAGCAGAATGGTGGAAGGATGGATGGATGATAAAACGATAGATGGATAGAACAATGAATGGATGGAGAAAACAATAGAACGGTGGATGGATGGAAAAATAGAATGATGGGTGGATGGATTGATGGATGATAGAACGACAGATGAATAGAACAATAAATTGATGGATGGATGGATGGATGGATGATAGAAAGATAGATACATATAATAATAAAATGATGGATGATAGAACGATGATAGAATGATAGAGAATGATGAAAAAATAGAACAATGAATGGATAGACGGATGAATGATAGATGGATAGAAAAACAGAACAATAGAAAAATGGATGGATGATTGAAAACAGATGAATAGAATGATGGATGGATGGATGGATGGATGGATGATAGAACAATAAATTAATAGAACAATAGAAGGATGGATGATGGATGGATGGATGGATGGATGAATGATAGAACAATAAATGAATAGAACAATAGAAGAGTGGATGGATGGATGATAGAACGATAGATAGAACAATAGAGGGATAGATGGATGGATGGATGGATGATAGAATGACATATACATATAATAAATGATGGATATAGAACGATGAAAAAAATAGAACAATGGATGGATGATAGATGAATAGAAAAACAGAACAACGGATGGATGATGGAACAACAGATGAATAGAACGATGGATGGATGATAGAATGATGGTTGGTTGGAGGGATGGATGGATGGTATAATGATAGATGGATAGAACAATGGATTGATAGATCGATGGATGATAGAACAATAATTGGATAGAATGATAGGTGGATTGATGAATGATAGAACGATAAATAGAACAATAGATGGATGGATGGATGATAGAACAACAGAAGGATGAATGGATGGATGATAGAATGATAGATAGAGCAATAGAAGGATGGATGGATGGATGATAGAATGATAGATAGAGCAATAGAAGGATGGATGGATGGATGATAGATCCATAGATGAATAGAATGATTGATGGATGGATGGATGGATGGATGGATGGATGGATGGGTGATAGACCGATAGACAGATAATGAAAAGAAAGAAGCTTTAAATGTGTTTAGACGGGGAAAGTCCAGGCTGTGTGTGAACAACATACCTGTCGCTCTGTCAGACACACATGCACAATATTTCTCAAATAACATCACTGTGAAACTATTATTAGCTGGAAGCAGCCAGTTACATTGATGTGGTAATGACAGCTCTTAATCACAATCAGACCTGAGACAGAGGCGTCTTACCCTCACCGCTTTGGATGTTATTCTCAGCTCTCCACATTGTGTTTCTCTGCCATCATTTAGTTTTGTTTACACACTTCAAAAATTCTAAAGTTTCTGTGAGTTTTATTCAGCAAGGACAAATTCAATTGTTCAAAAGTGACAGTAAAGACTTCTATTTCAAATGAAAGCTGTTCTTTTGAACTTTCTATTCATCAAATAATCCTGAAAAAAAGTATCACAGTTCCCACAAAAGTATTAAGCTGCAAAAACGGTTTTCTGCATATTAAAATGATTTCTGAAGGATCATGTGACACTAAAGACTGAAGCAATGATTCTGCAAATTCAGCTCTGCATTACAGGAATAAATGACGTTTTAAAATATATTACAATAAAAAACAGGTTTTTTTTGAATGGTAAAAATATTTCACAATATTACTGATTTTACACTTATTTTTGATCAAATAAATGCAGTGAGCAGAAGAGTTATATGAGGCTCTAAAGTCACCTAAATCTCTCATTTAGCAGCAAAAACAAAAGAAATACATGACTTATGTGTTACATACAAACCATTCTGACCCCCACACAGCAACATATGTGGCTAAACACATGAATCAGCATGTACAGACAGGGCCAGATTGATCTCTAACATGTACTGCTAAACTCAGAGCATGTGTCTGCCATCTAATTCACCTTTAATAGGGGAAGAAAATCCAGAGATTTGGAATCAGTGGATACATGTAAAACTAGACAAACACATTTAGAAAACCACCTTCTCCTAACAGCTTTTTAAATATTTTAGTGCTAAACGTTTGAGTAACTTGAGTACTGTAATGTTGACTGTTAAAGTATGTTAAATGCTTTTGGTGCAATCCAGTACAAAACAAGACAGAATTCCCTTTCAAAGTCACAGGTCAAATGATTGACCTGTGTCAGTTGTGCTTTAATTAATAATTAGGTGATAATTAAATGGGCCAGTAATGAGCTCTGGAAGTGATGCAACCACTCTTGCCAGCTTTTCCTCTTGTGCTTAAAAATCTTAATCGTTTTATTTCAAAGCCGCAAATTATGAATGATAGATGAAATCAGAACATGATTCAAATTGGATTTGATCCTGATGTCATGAAACAGCACCACAGCTAGTACAGTTGTGTTCAAAATAATAGCAGTCCAACATCACTGACCAGATCAATCACTGTTTTTGGTAGAAATTATATTTCTATATGGCAAATATTTTACTAGTAGGTGTGGTAGAGTAATAGAAAACCAATAGACCCAACAGTCGTTACATGCATGCTGTTGATTCTGTGTAACTGAATTATTAATTGAAAAGGGCATGTTCAAAATAATAGCAGTGTGGAGTTTAATTAGAGAGGTAAATCATTCTGTGAAAAAACTGGTGTCAAACAAGTGGCCCTTATTTAAGCGATGAGAAGGCTGCAAATGTTGTACTGTTGCATTTCTCTGAAAATCTGAGTAAAATGGGTCGTTCCAGACATTGTTTAAAAGAATAGCTCACTTTGATTAAAATGTTGATTAAAGAGGGGAAAACATATAAAAAAGTGCAAAAAATGATAGGCTGCTCAGCTAAAATGATACCAAATGCTTTAAAATGGCAACCAGAAAGATGTGGAAGAAAACGGAAAACTACCATTCGAATGGATCGAAGAATAGCCAAAGACTCAGATGATCCAATGATCAGCTCCAGGGTGATCAAATAAAGTCTAAAGTTAACTGTGAGTACTGTAACAATTAGAAGATGCCTATGTGAAGCCAAGCTATCGACAAGAAACAACCGCAAAGTCCCATTGTTGAAAAAATGAAGAGGTTACAATTTTCCAAAGAACACATTGACTGGCCTAAAGAGAAATGGCACAATATTTTCTGGACTGATGAAGCAAGATTGTTCTTTTTGGGTCTAGGGGCCGCACACAGTTTGTCAGACAACCCCCAAATACTGAATTCAAGCCACAGTACACTGTGAAGACAGTGAAGCATGGTGGCGCAAGCATCATGATGTGGGGATGTTTCTCATACTATGTGTTGGGGCTATTTATCGCATTCCAGGGATCATGGATCAGTTTGAGTACATTAAAATACTTAAAGAGGTTATGTTGCCTTATGCCGAAGAGGAAATCCCCTTGAAATGGCTGTTTCAACAAGACAACAACCCCAAACACACCAGTAAGCAAGCAGCATCTTGGTTCCAGACCAACAAGATAAACGTTATGGAGTGGCCAGCCCAATCTCCAGACCTTAATCCAATAGAAAACTTGTGGGGTGACATCAAAAATGCTATTTCTGAGGCAAAACCAAGAAATGCAGAGGAATTGTGGTATGTAGTGCAATTGTCCCATGGGCTGGAATACCTGCCAGACTCCATGCAACACAGATGTGAAGCAGTTCTCAGAAACCATGACTATACAACTAAATGTTAGTTCAGTCATTCACAAGAAAGCTAAATCTTCAAGCAGTTTTCTGTTTATACAGTAAATGTTTGACTTTGTAAAGAAAAATGCAGACACTATTTTTTTGAACAGCCTAATATTCCTTTTTCTTCACTTTCTGTAAAGTAATAACAAATTTTGTAAAGTTTTCTTCATGTTTTGATTCAGAATAGAATGTGCAGTGTTCCCAATGCATTTGTGTGTATTGAAGTAAAAGGTATTATAAGGATTTTGAGCTTTACTCGCTTTTTTAAACACACTGCTATTATTTTGAACACAACTGTATATGGGGTATATTCTAGTAATTGCAGTATATGGAGTTTGTTTTTCTAGTCTACTGTCAAGTTCCAATTTTATTTATTTTTTGTTTGTTTGTTTGTTTTTTAATTGATACATTTTTAAATAGTTTATTTTCAAATATTTTAGTAAATGTAAATTTAATTTCTGTAATTGTTATGCTTATAGTCTGATATACATACATACATGCACACACACACACACACACATATATATATATATATATATATATATATATATGCACGTGTGTGTGTGTGTGTGTGTATGTATGTCTAAGATATCAGCATCATTATCATTAGTCAGTCACTACTTTTTAATGCAATCAAACATGCTGTGTTTAAGAGCAAAACTTATTACGTTGTAATTTTAAAAAATGAGATCAATTATTTTATCAATTATTTTAATTTTGCACTTAGGAATAGTCTTAAGAAAACTTTTTATTTGCAGTCTTTTATTATTAATTACTATATAATTCATGTTGCTCTCAAAAAAAGTATGTTTAATTGCATAAAGACACAAAAGTAACTCCATACCACAGGGAGCATGTTTACATTTCATTACATTTTATATTTAATTGCTATTACTACTTAAATACTCCATGATGCTTCAGAAACACCTGTGTCTAATCAAATCTCACCCCATCATGCTGTTTTCATTGTCAGATGGAATATCCACTCCAAATGTGGCGCTCATTTCATGAGCTGGTAGTCAGACTCATTAATGAAGCTTTTAACAAGAACCAGGTGAAGATCATTTCCCAAAGTCCCACTTTGGCATTCAGGTATTTACATATGCGAAACACGGTAAAAAGCCGTCTTCTGACCCAGACTGGAAGAAAACGATCACAGTTTAAGGCTCCAGTCGCTCCATTAAATGTGTCTTCTGGTGTGTAAGTGTCTCAGCATGCTGTCCTGCATTGTTTCCACTTGCCCATGATGCCTGAAGGTGTTTTTGTCCACTGTGGAAAACTCAGTTAAGAGTCATTGAGTCTGAGACTCTCTGATCGCTTGTTTTGATGGGTTCATGTGATGTGATAATGACGCTTAGAGGGATAGTTCACCCAAACATGTGCTCACCCTAATGTGCCTCCAAAGTATGACTTTCTTTCTTATGTCAAACACAAAAGATATTTTAGAGGATAGTCATTGTTTAGAACAATATGAGGGTGAGAAATCATGGCAGAGTTGTTATTTTTGGATGAACTATTTTCTTTTCCTTTTGACTCAAATAACAGATATACTCTATTTTCTCTATTTGGGTAAAAGCATCTGCTAAATACATAAATGCACATGTAAATATGCTGAACTGCACTATTAGTTATAATACTGCTAATTTTGAGCAACAGAAAAGGGAAATCGTCCTCATTCTTTGCATGGCTAATGATTGTATCCAAACTGTTTTCCAAAAGAAATCTATTAAAAATTGTTTTCGGTCATTGGAATAAAACTGAAATAAAATAGAATATTCAACGAAAAACTTGGAAATGCTGAATTAGAAATGTTGCCTCAACAACTTACTGAAATAAGTTGAAGTATTAAAAAGGCTAAAAACAAGCTGAAATAAAAATGCATTAACACTAAATAGAAAAAAATTACAATATAAAAATGACAAACACATTAAAATTACTAAAGCTTAAACTAATATTAAAATGAAAACTGATCATATAAAGAGAAAAGCTAATTCAAAATATGAATAAATACTATAATAGTGTTTGAATCGGCTTTACTTGACAGTATTCTCAAGCTTGCGGTCATCCCTGTTGCTTGTGCACCTTTTCCTACCCAATTTCTTAATATGCTTTGATACAGCACTCTGTAGCAGCCACCCCTTTCAGTAATGACCCTCTGTGACTTACCCTCTTTGTGGAGGGCGTCAATGATTGTCTTCTGGATCATTGCCAAGTCAGCAGTCTTCCCCATTATTGTGGTTTCAAAGGACAAGAGATACTTGGAATTTATACTGTAGGGGAAGAAACTCAAATGTAAATATTCTAATATTTTGAGATACTGGATTTTTGACTTTCATGAGCTGTAAGCTCTAATCATCAAAATTAAAACAAAAAACATTTGAAATGTTTTACTTTACATGTAATGAATCTAGAATATATGAAAGTTTCACTTTTTGAAATGTTACCAAAAAAAGAACTTTTTCACGATATTCAAATTTTTTGAGATGCACCTGTATATAAATGCTAAAATCACACTGGTCGCATTTAAATATAAAATGAAAAATAAAATAAAAAATAAATGAAAGCTAAATAGAAATATGTAAAAAAAAAAAAAAAATGTAAAAAGGACAAAAGCACATAAAATTACTAAAACTTCAAATAAAATTAAAATAAAAACAAAAATAAAAGCTAATTCAAAATACATACTATAATAAAAATATAATAAAAATAATATGAAAATAATACTGGTCACATGTCAATGTAAAACGGAAATAAAAATAAATGAAAGCTAAAAAATAGAAATATTAATAAAACAAAAACCAATAAAAATAACAGTGTCACACACAATTACTACAACTAAAATGAAAGCTGAAAATGCAAAAATAAAAGCTAATTAAAATGTTTAATAAATACAGAGTTCTGGCGTGAAACTCTAGATGGTTCAGTCAGACTCTATCTGACCTAATGACATCATTGTCACATGGCACAGCTGATTGGTTCTCTCCTGTATCGGTAGCCAATGAGCTCTCTGCTCAACATTCAAATATATGACTAGTGTTTGTTGTAGCAGTTTCACAGCATGCTTCAGAAAACCTCCACCTTCCCCAGCTCCACCTGTATAGATCTGCTACGAGGTGATTCATGTATGCTATAGAGGGTTATTTCATGTGTTATATTTGCAGCAGCAGTATTTCTTACATGCTCACAGCAGCATGTTGTGGATGTATTGGCAGTAGCAAGCCTTGGTACTTAGCATAGCAGATCTGTTCCGCCAAGACCAAATACATTAACATTGGCATGGTAATGTACATGACAATCTCTCCGAGAGTTGTCATGACAGAAATACTGTAATAGTATATAAATAATACTAAAACACTGGTGTCACATAAATGTGGAACTGAAATAATAAAATAAATTAAATGACTATATGAAATTAAAAGCTAATTCAAAATATTAATAAATACTATAATAGTATATAAACGATACTAAAATACTGGTTCACTAATGCCTCTAAAGTTAGAGCTACTTTTCATCGTGCAGTAGAAGAAAAGGCCTCAGAAAGCATGTGATGAAGCTCCATCGCTGACTCACTGATGGGAACATGTGGATGCTGTTACTCTGGGGATCCTCTCTGTTTTCCTCTCTCAGGACTGAATAATCATTGCAGCGTTGAATCTGTCTCCCCCAAGAGGACTAGAGAATGTTAACATTTGTGTTGCGGCTGTGATTGCTGAAGCAGAGGCTCCACTGACAGAGTCTCCACGTGTTTTCTTTCATTATGTTTCATTGAGTGTGACGCTGAGAACAATCAGGCATGTTCAGAGCAAAACTCATTCTGCTTTTCTCTCTTTCGTCCAGGTCCGTCTGAGTTGTCCTTATCGGTCAGGTATAATCGACGGCCCACCTGTCCGGACGCCACCGTGGGGGTTCATTTTCCCACCCCGCCGCCCTCACGCCACAGGAAGAGCCACAGCCTTGGAAACGCGTCTGTTTTGTTTCTTCATACATATACACACACTTACATACTGTATTTAGATCAAAAGTTTGTGGTCAGTATGATATTTAAAAAAAAAAAAAAAAACTTTTATTCAGCAAGGATGCATTAAATTGATCAAAAGTGAGAGTAAAGACATTTGTTGCAAAAGATTTCTATTTTTAAATAAATGCTGTTTTTTAACTTGATATCATCAAATCATATTGAATCATCCCTTCAAAATAAATAAGTATAATGTGTTTAAAGCCATGCACTTGGAAGTACAGAGGCCCAGCTTTCTGGAGGATTTAAAAGCATAAATGTGAATAATTTATTAGCGTAATTTATTATTGCACTTGCATGAATTATTCTATAAAATCCTGAATTTTCATTTTATTTTTTTCGGTGGGACTATTTTACTACCAATATTATTTTAGTATCACCAAGATACTATAATAATTTTTCTTAATATATTTGATTAGTTTTTATCTTTTATTTTTATTTTTATTTAACCTTTTTTATAAATTTGTTGTGTGTTTTTATCATTCTTTTATCATCATATTTTTTTAAATATGCTATATAGTTATATATAACCTCTATAGTTTTTTAACCCCTATAGACCTCTGTATAAACCTCTATAGATGTTTTTGCCCAGTTTTAGCTAGTTTTAGTAAATCAAGTTAAGCTAAATTATGAGAAATGTTACCTTGGAAACTAGTTGACATTAACAAAAAAAAGTGTGTGCGTATATATAAGTTTTGTTTTGTTTTTAAGGTTTTTAGGTTTTTGTTTTCATTTTTGTTTAAGAAGAATCTGTAAAAAAAAACCATTTTCAGCAGCACAACTGTTTTCAACATCAATAATAATCAGATGTTTTTTGAGCAGTAAATCAGCATATTAGAATGATTTCTGAAGGATCATGTG
>JAFVLL020024092.1:0-16880 GCA_021397915.2 Tor tambroides | reverse complement strand
ACAACGGAAACAAGCCGCGCCGCAACACAGCGAAATTAGCACAACACAACGGAAACAAGCCGCAACACAATGAAAACAAGTTGCAACACAACGAAATTAGCACAACACAACGGAAACAAGTTGCAACACAATGAAATGAGCACAACACAATGGAAACAAGCCGCGCCGCAACACAATGAAATTAGCACAACACAATGGAAACAAGCCGCACCGCAACGCAGTGAAATTAGCACAACACAACGGAAACAAGCCACAATGCAATGAAGTTAGCACAACACAATGGAAACAAGCTGCAACACAGCGAAATTGTGGAGATTTCGTTGTGTTGTGTACTACTGGGTCACCGTAAAAAACATTTGTAATATTTAAAATATTTAAAATAAAAGTAATATTTTGTGAAATATTATTGCAATTTCAAATAACGGTTTTCTGTTTAAATATATATTTTAAAATGTAATTTATTCCTGTGATGCAAAGCTGAATTTTCAGTATCATTACTCCAGTCTTCAGTGTCACATGATCCTTCAGAAATCATTCTAATATGCTGATTTGCTGCTCAGGAAACATTTCTTATCATTAACAATGCTGAAAACATTTATGCTGCTTAGTATTTTTGTCGAAACGGTGATAAAATTCTTCTTTCTTTTTTTTATTCTTATTTAAAAAAAATCAAATGTGGCATGTATTTGAAATAGAAATCTTTTATAGAGTGAGCAACAAATCTTTGGTTGCTATTGTCAAAAGCTGTGAGTCCAATTAAACTCTGTTTTTAAATGAATCTGTCAGTTGGACGTAGACCCAAGTCAGTCTAGTCAATTAATGCAGATGCCGTGTGACATACCTTAATTCTCGAAAACCGTGAACAAAACTATCCAAATTAAAAGAAGTGCGACACAGACTGCATGAAATATGGGTTCACTTGCATTGATGATAAACATAGTTTGCATATTTGTGTAATAAACTATTTTGGAGCTGTATTGGATTTGAGCTGAGAATCTGATCTAAATTGCTAGCATGTTTGTAGCTAGCTAGATGAACAATATCAATCCAGTTTAATAGCACATACATTTAAAGCAAACTCTATTACCCCTACAGGGCCGAGAGAATGCACAGTAAGTATGTACAACATCACTGTGCACCTGCATTATATAATTCACATATTAAACTATTAATTGCTTGTTTTTATGTTACTTTTAGGGGCGGGTAATAAACTGGTGTGCATCGAAAAGTGATTTAGTAAATATACAGAGATATCTCACTTACTTGCAACTATTTGCTTCAAACTAAAATCTTTAAAAAAATATTCATTATAATCAATGCCTCAAGCCTCGTCAAATCCAGTTAATAGTACATAATCACTTGGCCAGCAGTGATGCTGAACTGACCACTGTTTCTTTCAGTAAATGAATGTAGGTTGTATAATAAGTCTGTCAGAAGACAGAACAGAAAAAAAAAAGATTTCATGTTAAATATACTATACATGCTTATGGTAGGAAAATCTATACATTATTAAATAAGTACTACTTCGAGCACTGTTCCAGACTAATGTTGTGCAGCACTCTTTAAACTTTCAGTGTGAATTTTCCCAGATGTTTTATTCGAGAAGTCTCTGTCTGAGACTTCAGTCAACCTTCACAGCACAGAAACAACCACAGGAGTGGTGAGGGTGGACTGAAAGTGTTTGACAGCTTACATTTAAGGAGATCACAGCAACCTTGGCTGTGTGCAATCATCACCCCAAGGACTTTACTGCTCCAGAATCCATACAAACTATAGAAACAACTCAAAAGAGCAGCCAGAATATTTTAAAGAAATGGAAGAATATTACGATACATTAGAATTGATTATATTCACTGAATTAGAATCACATTGAGATGAATGGGAATGCTAACAGATAGCTAGAACACAATAAAATGGATGTTGAAAGAGGGCCCAAAAAAACTGAATTACGAGGAAAAAAGACCAAATTGTGAAGTCTAAAATCAGTATTGCAAGAAAAAAAGAGATATGAGATAAAAAGTCGCAATTACTTATTTTTTATTACTTGGCGGAAACAAACTTTCACGGTTTTATGCATTCCAGCACAGCTCAACCAATGGCTTGAGTTTGGGGCGGGGCTATCTTTTTGCCTGACCAATAGCAGAAGGGAAGGAGTGTTCATTTAAAAACATTTGAAAACAGTGATCATTTTTGAATTACACAAAATTACACATTTCTTTTAGAAAAGTTCAGGTAGGAAACCCATTATTTTGAAAAGTCTAGCCAATAACAGTTATGTTGACACCTCTGGCAGCTTATTAGCAGCATAACAATGATTTGGAGTATATCTGAGGTGGATTTGCCGTAATTAGATTGTCTCTCTCTCTCTCGCCCTCCTGCTGCACTCTTTCATTTGAGTGAAAGATACACATTTTCACTTGTTCCTCTTCAGCCCATAAATATGTTATTAATGAGAGAATAATTTTTTATGGCGTGTCATGATAGCAATAAATGACAGAATATTTGCCAGAATTAGTTACTGCCAGGAACGTTAGTGGCCAGATGGCTGGTTTTTCTAAATAAGAAAAAGGAAATTAAATAAATAAGATTGGAGATGAAACAACAAGACATGCTGTAAGGACACAAAACCTGCCTTTTTTCATCAATGGGTATTTTTAGCATGTTTTACATTATTATGTTTGTCAATTAAGAACACTTAGTGGTAATGGTGTCACATAACCTGTGATAACATTTACTCTCACTTCTCAATAATTAACGGAGTTCTTGATATGTATCCCTCTGGAGCATTTGCACATTATAGCTAACAGCATTTTAATTATCCTTCATTAAAATATATGACAGTTTGAAAACGCAGTGTGTTCTCATTGGTATTTATAGGTACTTAGCACACATACATTTTAGTACAATTGGATAGGCACAGAAATATATCTGTTGCACTATTGAAAATGTAAATGTAAAATAATAGGATTGTGCCTGAGTTCAGGCACAGTTCTAGTTCAGACCATTTTCTGAGGATCTAAATATTATTAACTATAATACTGTTTGGATTATGTTTGTGTGATTAAATGTCACTTTTGTTAACTAAGTATTAAAAATTGTATTTGGTAATTTAAATAAAATAAAAATATTAGATAAAAAAAATTACAACTAGAAATGTTTGACAAATAACTGAAATAAAGTAATAAAATTACTAAAATTAAAACTGATATTTAAAATAGCCTAACAAACACAACAAATTACTAAAATTAAAATGAAAACTGTAAATATTAAAAGCTAATATATTATATACTATATGTATTTTTTAAAAAAATCATAATATATGGTGTATATTTTATACTATAACAACAGCAACAAAGGCAACATAATTTTTAGTAATATTACTTATAATCTGGATTATAATTAAGACTCTCTCTCTGACAGTCTGTAATCTAGAATAATTTCCACTCTTTTGGCATCATACAGCTGCATTACTGTTTTTTTCCCCCAGTCTCTAGAGGACCGTAAAATGCCATAATCCCATATCCATAAACCAGCTGTCCCAAGATCATGCAAAACTTCCTGGCACTCAAGTTCAGTCCATTTGCATTTGACACGTGCCTCGTTTTAACCGTACGCAGTGGGCTATGTAATGAGAGCGGCTGTATGAACGGCTGATTGTCTCCCAGAGTTGATGTATTCCGCTGGGAGGGCAGGAGGTGAAGATCCCATTGCTGTTACACCTGATGCAGCTGGTTAAACCCCTTCAGCTGTGGAAGTTACGACGCCGCCTCCTCTGACAGGAGCAAACTCCTGATTGAGCTGCGCTTTTGTGCGCTGTCATTATCGTTTAAGTAAGCTGCTGTCTCCCTGCCTAATGAAGACTGAGATCATTCAAGCAGGACATTATGAATAAGGTAATCAAAACTGAAGCGTCGCCCTCTCTAAAATGATTTCGCGAATGGGTCACATTTATTTATGGATATGAATATGGCAAATTAACAAGTGCGTGTGTTAATTTTGTCTCATAATTGTCCTTTTATTGCGAGTTGCAATATTCTTAAACAGACTCCAAAGATGACTTAAAGTTGATTAGTACTTGTTGGAAAAGCTACATCCTCCTTTACATTCCCTTATCTTGTCTATTATTGTTTTCTAATTGTGGTTATGCATCTTAACCACAGACAATACACTCTCACTCACTTCTCAAAATAAAACCGATGCTTTCAGATACTCAAAACACCTGCTGGTCACAAATAAATAATCAATGGCGATGAGTGTACAAGCCTAGAACTCATAACTGAATAATGCACATCTAATGCCACATTCAAATCAGAGATGGAAACACTGACTGGAGTTGAAATTCCCTCCTCCAACCTCCAGTACAACACGTTCTCTCTCCCAACTGAGATCCAGACGCATTTAATTCTTTGCATTCATTTGTAAAAGTTGGAATTATATATATTTGAGTGCCTAACCTCACCTCTACCCTAATCTTAACATTTATTGATTTAGCAGACGCTTTTATCCAAAGTGACATGCAAATATGGAATACAATCAATTTATCATAAAGCGACAGTAGTAATATTGTTAGTAATACAAAGTTTCTGACATTGTTTAGAACAGTACAGGTAGATCAGGGAGGTTTTAAAGGGATAGTGTTAACCTAGGGAAAAGTGCGCTATTCAGTGTCTGTGTGGAGTGTGGAAGCTGAACAGTAGCGCGCTCTGCATGACAGATGGAGGCGCCGGTGCAATCGCTTGCTCTTTAAAATACTCCTTCATTTTTGGTCATACAGATAAAAGTAATACATCTTTCGAATCTGTAAAGACTCTACGTTTATTTGTGTGCACCCAGAATAACAACGAAATGTTGTGCTTTTGTAAAATAATTAAAGCAAACAAGATGTGCTTTCTGCCGCCTCGGTCTCTGTGAACTTGAGCGCGAAACTTCGAAACTCTGTGTTTACTTGCCTTACACACATGAAAAATATGCCTATAGAGATTGAAATGTCTTCTTTTAAATGAACCAATTCAAAAATAAAACAAATATTCTCTGATTATGTAATCCGTATGAAACATGCAGTCACTACTGTGGAGATGACCAGTCAGTGTCGCCGACTTCATCTCTTAAGCTGAAAATAAAGAAAGCACTAGTTTATCAAGAAATTATTAAAATGTTAATTCAGTCTCCTTGCTGTTTTTCCCTGACACTTTCATGATTATTATATCTGCCGGTGCGCTGTGGTAAGCTTTTTTGCGTTCGCTTGATTGCTTATCAGGCTATGTAGGCAATTAAAGGCTCATTATTATGATTTATATGGTTTATTAATAAACGTGCAACTAATAGTCGACTAATGCTTAAAATGAATGACTACTAGTCAACCAGAAAAATCTTTAGTCGAGGGCAGCCCTATTATGAAGCAAAATAAAATGCATAAAACCATCATAAAAGGTGCTCCACACCACGCGGCTCTGGGGGGGTTAATAAAGGCCTTTTGAAGTGAATCGATGCGTTTGTCTAATGGTGTGTGCGCACCAAAAGCAAATTTAATTATCCGCGTCAGTAGATTACATACAAAGTCAACACAAAGATGCGAATAGATGCAAATTCATGGCAGGCGACGCGACTGACACAAAAATGGGGCGACACGATTGCCATGAACTTGCGATATATGCCTCAACTGCGTCTTCTGCACAAGTTGAAACATTTCAGCTCCAGCAGAAAATTCGCATGATGCGTTGTCGCACAAGCCAATCAGCAAAGAGTTTATTGACACGTCCAGTTTGACACGTCTGGTTGTATCAGAAAATGTATTATTTTATTAATGCGAGTGACACGAAAAACATCCTGTGTTTTCTTCTCAAAAAAAAAAAAAAAAGTCCCTTAGCTATGAGCACTTGCAAGCACTACAGAGGCACAGTTTTTTTCCCCGTTTGAGACATGTTATGATATTCAATATTTGTGGAAGTAATGTGGCAGATGCATCACAAATGAAATGTTGCAAGCATTATTTTTCATATCAATATTCATGGTGGTCCGGGAATTCCAACTTGCACAGATATGAATATTTAGAGACGAGCAAAGTTAATTTCTCCTGTGGTGTTGTTTGGCCGTAGTACAAATAGGATGCGATGGTTGGTCGTGAGGTATTTGTCCCGCCCCTCCTCCACTGTGATTGGATGGCTGAATAAAAAGTGACAGTAGTGAGCACTGTGTTTTACCCAAAGTAAACATTCTTAAACTCTCAGCAGCGAGAGAACAGGAATAGTGAAAGCAATTAAGAAGGTTTTTTTTTTTCAGCAGGATGCAGGAAGTGCTGACAGAAGAGATTAGTTTTCTGGTGTTACTTGAATATTGTGAGGGATTCGGCACTCTGGATATGGTTGGGAAGATCATTCCACCAATAAGGAACAGTGAATGAGAATGTTCTGGAAAGTGTTTTTGTCCCTTTCTGTGATGATACTAAGAGGCGTCAAGTGGAGGTAGGAGGGTGTCGAGCCCGTGGCTGTTCTGTATGCAAGCATCAATGTCTTGAACTTGATGCGAGTCACAACCGCTAGTCAGTACAGAGAGATAAACAGAGGAGTGATGTGGGCTCTCTTGGGCTCATTGAAGGCTAGTTTTGCTGCTGTGTTCTGAATCACTTGTAGAGGTTTGGATGCACATTTTGGAAATCCAGCCAGAAGAGCATTGCGATAGTCCAGTCTAGAAATGACAAGAGCCTTCTTCCATTTCCTGATATTTGGCAGTACATGATTGTACTGTCCTTGCAATATGGTCTTTGAAAGTCAGCTGGTCATCAAAGATTACCCCAATCTTATATATATATATATATATATATATACATACATGGAATAAACTAGTCACAAAGCTATATATGCAAGCTATAAGTTCATATGTATATTTCCAATCACATACTCAACTATTTAGAAATTCATTTAAATAAATGAAATTAAGTTTAAATAGTAGTCACAGAGCTTTGCATTCAACAAATGGCTTTTCCCAGATGTTGGTCGATAAAAGAACATGCTCATAAAAACATATTTTCAAAGCCATGCTAATGGTTTGGACCCTAGAGGTTTTTCGCTGTGTAGTTCTCTCAATGTCATAATAAAAGAAGCTCAAGCTCCCTGCTTAGTTTGAGTCCGAGTCAGAGGTCAAGTGTTTGAAGTGAAAAGCCATGTAAAAATCTCTATTGTATGGAGAAGGGCGAAGCGGACTGACAGTCTTCAACAGTTGGTTCAAGGTCTCTCCTTGACATCTGAGAAGCGAACGGTCTGTTGTTTTTTTTTTTGTTTTGTTTTTTTACAAAACTAAGAGAATGGCACAACTCTTTCTCTGTCTTTAAGAAATGTTAGGATGTTCTTACAAGAGAAATATAATATTTGCTTGTCAGATATGTACAAGTTCTAGAACATTAATTAAACTTTGAATTTTTGAATGTACTTTAGTTGATATTTTATATGCATATAATTGTATTTAAATGTACAGTACAGTATATAGTATTTTATATAGGTTTAAATTAAATAATTTTAAAACCTTAAGGCAAAGTTTAAAATGGTCATCGTGCAAGTAACCTAACATTTAAAAAACGGGGATATATATTAGAGTAGTCAAAGTGCAGCTTGTACAGAAGTACAAAGTTACTGTCCTCTAAAAATAACTCAACATATAGCCATTATTGTCCAAATAACTGGCAACAAAAATGAGTACACCCTAAGTGAACATGTCAAAACTGTGTCCAGAAATTATTCAACATTTTGAGGCACCATTGTTATCTAGCACTGCCTTAATCATATACTGGGCATGAGTTCACCAGAGCACACGGGTTGTTGCTTTGGCATCCTCTTCCACTCCTCCATAATGACACTGATGAGCTGCTGAATGTTAGATAAAGCTGGTGCTTCTCCACCTTCTGCTTGAGGATGCCCCACAGTTGCTCAATGGGGTTCGAGTCTGGAGACAGACTTGGCCTCCATCAACTCACCTTCAGCTTCATCATCACATCTTGGCGGTGTGGGGTCGTTATTATGTTAAAACCTGCCGTTTATTTAGTTTCTGAAGGGATGGCATCATGTTCTGCTTCAGAATGTCACAGTACATGTTGGAATCCATGTTTCCCTATTGAACATAGCTCCCAGTACCAGCAGCCTCTTTGCAGCCCCAGACCTGTTGCCTTCACCACCATGCTTGACTGTAGGCAAGACACAATTTTCTTGGTACTCCTCACCAGGGCGTCATCACACATGCTGGACACCATCTGAGCCAAACAAGTTTATCTGAGTCTCATCAGACCACAGGACATGGTTCCAGTAATTCATGCTCTTGGACAGGTTGTCTTCAGCAAACTGTTTGCAGGCTTTTTTGTGAGCCAGCTTCAGAAGGAGCTTCACTCTGTGATGACAGTCCATGCAAACCGACTTGTTGCAGTGTGCGGTGTATGGTCTGAGCACTGACAAGCTGACCTTCCACTTCTGCAAACTCTAAACCAATGCTGGCTGCACTCATGCATCTGTTTTTTGAAGTCATCTTCTGCACCTGATGAACAGCATGAGGACCTAACTTCTTTGATTGACGCTTGCAAGGCCTGTTCTGAGTGGAACGAGTCTTGGAAAACCTCTGTATGACCCTGGCCACTGCACTGTAACTCAGTTTCAGGGTGTTACTGAACTTCTTTTAGCCTAGGCCATCTTTGTGGAGAGCAACAATTTTGATTCTCAAATCCTCAGAGAGTTCTTTGCCATGAGGTGCCATGTTGAACATCCAGTGGTCAGTATGAGAGAATTGTACTCAAAGCACCAAATTTAAACTGCTCTAAAACAAGATACACAAATTTGTATGGTCCTGTCAAGCAGACAAAAACACGAACATGATGAATAGGACATGTGGCTTTGCATGGTTAAATGGAGTATAGCTGTTATCACTTAGTGTGTACTCAATTTTGTTGCCAGCTTTTTTGACAATAATGGCCGTATGTTGAGTTATTTTCAGAGGACAGCAAATCTTTACTGCTATACAAGTTGCACATTGACTACTCTAAAATATATCCAAGTTTCATTTCTATAGTATTGTCCCTTGAGAAGATATACTAAAATAGTTGCCGAAGTGTGAGGGGTGTACTCACTTTTGTGAGATACTGTAGATTATGGCGTGCAAAAACAGTCTAACCTCTGAAATTAAGGTGACTGACTCAAAGATATTCATTGATGTTTATAATATTCCTTATGCGCAGTGAAGCTCGTGTCCCTGGAATTGACTTCTCAAAAAAAGATTAGTGTGGGTTGACTGCTTCGGAAAATTGCTGACCTTTCCCACCTTGTAGCAACTAACACAGTTCTGTCACTGTAACATCTGAAGTGGCCAATAAAGTTTAATCGTCCAAACATTCATTCTTCCATTAACAAAGTGCAGAGCCGCCTCTAATGGAGTGAGGGTCAGGACTCTCTGCTTGTGTCTCTATGCAAGAGCTTTTTTCAACACAATGATGCGCACGCACACACACACACACACACACACACACACTTGTTCTGCTATCCTTGTGGGGACTCTCATAGGCATAATGTTGTTCTGCTGTACAGACCGTATTTTCTATCGTCCTACACCAACCCTACACCTAAGCTGCCACAGGAAAATTTACTGCACATTTTACATTTTCAAAAAATTCATTCTCGTAGTTTATACTTGTTTACCCGTGGGGACCTCAATTTAGGTCCCCACCGTGACACAAGTCCCCATGAGGCTGTGTGTATTCAGGTCTAAGTCCCCACCAGGATAGAAAAAACAAGTACACACACACACACACACACACAAAACACTCTGAAACATACACTCACATAGCAGACTTCTAAAGCTGTCTTTAAAATCTAGATGAGATAAATTTAGAGCTGTTAGATTTGTTAATAGCATTTGTTATTTTAGTTATTTTATAAAATATCAGTGATATTTGTGTTCATTGCAGAGTTACATTAGTTTAAAATAGACACAATAGACATTTTTATTTTCAATAGTCCAACTGTTATTTTAGACTTTTATCTGTATTTTTTTTTACAGGTGTTAAAGATTCTACTAAAACAAGTCTGACTTGCAGCAAGATGAACACTGCAACAATAATACATTAACATTAATCCTAAGGTCTTACTTGGCCAGTTGTGTTTTCATATAAATGTGAAAGCAAGTGATGTGATTCGAGAGAGAAAAAAGTAGTGCCATTATCAATAACTTTGAATATTGGTCTAATATATAAAGTTGCTGCTAAATATTAGGCGACTATTAGGAAATATGTGACCACCATTAGAACATTGTACACTGTAAAAAATTATCGTGATTTTAATGGTAAAAAACTGTGAAAATGCTACGGTAAAAACCTGTTAAATGGTTAACGGAAAGTTCCTGTTCCCAGAATTCCCTGCGTTGCATTTCAAATTCTGTTTGAATTTGACGTTTTTTCTTTGAAATAACTATGTTTCTTATTAGTTTTTTCTTATCAGTTATGTTTATTAGGGTTGTATGTTACATCTGATGTTGTTAAATTAATGTTTATAGCATATTTCAGTTTAATGAGTCTCACCATGATGGTGTTTAGTGCTTGTGTGAATGACACTGTGCACCTTCTATGTATGCTTTTATTATTTAAAAGCTGCTTGTGATGGGCTTTGGTTCATCATGTGACTTTCTCATCACCACCTGCATTTGGTGGATTTATCAATTAATATTTCAAATGTACAAAACAGATTTCAGTACTTTAATAGGTTGGTATATTAACATTATATCAGTTAAAGAAATTACGGTATTTAATTGTAAATTTAAGTTAAAACTGTAAAACCTAAAATGTTGTTACCGTATTTTTTACGGTAGAATTCCAGGAACCACAGCTGCCAGTTTTTTACCGTAAATTTTACGGAATTTTTTTTTACAGTGTACACCAGAAGTTGTAGCAGTAAATGCTATTACTTGATTACAAATTGTGAAATATTGAGATTATCATCACATATGACACTTTTTTTTTTTTTTTAATCAGTCAATTTTTTGTTAAATAAATTAGAATTAAATTTCAAATGGAAAAACTAAGGGCTTTTGAAATGTTCCCCTGACAATAATTGAAAGTTTAATTTACTGAAATAAAGCTAAAACTGAAATAAACAGTTTATATCAACCTGGTCTCATGACGAAAAATGTACCTCTAGGAACTTTTTCGCAAGACGCGAAATACGTACGTACCGCCATGTACATTTCGTGACATATTCGATGTGAAATTTCCCCCCGGAACAGATGAACGTACATATGGTAATTTTTTGTGACGTTGGTTTTGTAGGTGTCACCACAGTTCTGTATTTAAATGTTCGTGGAGTGGTGCTATAACTCTAATACTCCGTGACGTTTTAAAATAACGTACCATCTGCACTACACCTAAACCTCACCGATAGTATGAACAAAAGCAAATGTGTCATAAAAACGCAAGCATGCCATATAGCTTGTTTTTCGATCTCTCATCTTTCACCTCTTTCATCGTGAGTCATGTTTTTGACAAGATTCGTACCCAATTCCGTGCCGCCTTCGCTACCGATCAAGCTTGTTACGTCCGGAAAGCAAAACATATGGAGCTGTAATCATAACTGTGTACGAAAACGATTACAAGTGCTCACTGTTTTACTGCCTCTAGTGTTCATTTCTGTTGGAAACTGCAGTGATTATATACTTATTGGTACGTATTTCGTGTTTTGCGAAAAAGTTCCCACAGGTATATTTTCGTCATGAGACCAGATAGGTTTGTATATATAAAAACTGAAGAAAAATTACCTGAAATAAAACTAAAACTGACATAAACTTTTTGTATAAAAAAATCTAATAAAAATGGAAAAAGCACATAAGTACTAAAAATAAAATGAAAACTAAAATGGTTTAGTGCTTTTGTGTACCAAACAACACTTCTCTCCATTCTCTTCTCATACATTTTATCCCCTTTTGTCATATAATTACTGTTCTGGCTCCCTGAAAATTCTCCCTCCCTGCGCTCCTCTCCATTTCCCTTTCCTTTATTCAGTGCATAAGCAGAGTGCCGTTCAACAATCCATCCGCTGGTCTGAAGAAGGTCTGGGTTGGCCACAGCCAGCCGAGGCTGCAATGGAAACAGTGATTATCTCAGTGGGACGCCCTCTTAGTGCGAGTCAGACCAGACCCTTGGTGACCCATGCAGCCAGTCTCTCTCTGTTTAGAGGGCAGCTGAAGTCAATCTCCATTTGAGGATGTGGAAATTACGGATGAAGGAAGACGCGCCTCCATATTTATTCACGTTTGTCCCCACTGCAGACTCTCCTTTCATCTTTCGTGCTCGTTTCAGAGCGGCACAACTTTTGGAGTCTGTTTGAGTGATGATGAGTGGCAGGTCGTGATGGACGGAGGAGAATAAACACTGGTTGAGATGCGGGGCGGTTCTTACGGTGTGTTTGGAGGTGAGAGAAAGTGGTTTGGATAAGTTTAGCGTTGGCAGGCTGCCTTTAGGGCAGAGCTGTGATCAAAGACTAGACGGCAGGTCAGGAAGAAAAACAAAGCTCGGAGCGCTGAAGTCGAAGATGCAGTTAGGAGAATAGACAGACTGAGATGTTAAGAGGACGGGGTCACATGGAGGCCGTGGAGATCAGGTGTGGTTTAGTAAACAAAAATAACACATACTTAATTGTATGTATTAATATAATAGGATCTCAATATGGCATACTATAACCTGATTGGCTGGCTTTATATAAATGGGGAATTAGTTTATCCAATTTTACAATTTCTATGACAGTGTGACTCTAAAACGCTAAAACAACTGTAAAAATGGGAAAATCTCAAATAATACAAATGTTTTAACATAAGAGTTTATTAGTTAATTAAATTAATTAAATCATAAATGCCTGATTTACTGAACATACACAAGTTTTCTCAAGTTCATGTTTCTTTGGTCAAGATATATATATTTTCTAACTCTAACTGTGGGACAGAATTGTCCTTTTTTAGTGTAAAGTGCCTTGCAGTGCAACCATCTGCTATGAAGACCTCGTCATTTCAAGACACCTGTGGTATTATGGAATAACTAGATAATTGAGGGCAAAGAACAAAACTACATTTGTCGTCGTCCCACACCTTATCACTATGAATTATTATTCATAGCATATGATATTCAGTGGTGTTGACTGATTCAAGTCTGATAATGTCTTCCCCTATGGAATAATTATTACTTGACCTTTTATTGTTCGTTAAATTTAGAAAATACACCTGCCAGTCAGTTACAGTTATTTAAAAAAAAAAAAAAAAAAAAAATCTTTGTCTTTTTCTTTATTTATTCCTTCCCTTTCTAGCTTGTACTTATTTGAACAATGCCTGAAACTTTGTATTATGAGCACTCCCTACCTTTCGCTTAATGTATTCCCCAATTGTAAGTCGCTTTGGAGAAAAGCGTCAGCAAAATGACTAAATGTAAATTTTACTGATTTCCAGCTAGCTATCACAAAGATTAGTGATCAATGCGTACCGCTCAGAATGATTGTAATTAGTCATAAAGGGAAAAAAAGGTGAAAAGGCTGTTTGAAATCGACTTGGTGAGCCTGTCAGAGCAAATTATGCATTATTGTGATTGGTTGAAGAAAAGACTGAATTAGACTTAAAGGGATAGCTCACCCAAAAATGAAAATTACCCATTATTTACTCCCTCAACTCATCCTAGGTGTATGTGACTTTCTTCTTTCAGATGAATACAATCTGAGTTATATTAAAAAATATCCTGGCTCTTTCCAGCTTTATAATGGCAGTGAATGGGTGTTGAGATTTTGAAGTCCAATAAAGTGCATAAATCCAGCATAAAAAGCACTCCACATGGCTCCGGGGGGTTAATAAAGGCCTTCTAAAGCGAATCGATTCATTTGTGTAAGAAAAATATCCATATTTAAAACTTTATAAACCATAATCTATAGCTTCCGCTAACTGTCGTATGCATTCACGAGAGAGTGGTGTTTCAGCGGATGACGTAGGTGAATGTGGTGACAATCATGGAAGCGCAGTGCAAAAAAAACATGAATTAGAAGTACAAAACGAAGAGTTGTAAAGAAAAATGTCTGAGGATTTCGATATAAGTCAAGAGGAGACTGGTTTTCCTTTGCTGTAAACAAAACTTGGTTCTTGCGAGACTAGCATATTCTCACTGGAGCTTACGCTACGTCTACGTCCTGCGTCATCCGCTGGAACGTCACTCTCTAGTGAACGCGTGTACGACAGTTAGCAAACGCTAGATATTATGGTTTATAAAGTTTTAAATATGGATATTTTTCTTACACGAATTCATTGATTCGCTTCAGAAGGCCTTTATTAATCTGGAGCTATGTGGAGCACTTTTTATGATAGATGGATTCACTTTTTTGGACTTCTATTGGACTATTGAATATCAACAGCCATCCACTGCCATTATAAAGCGTGGAACAGCCAGGACATTTTTAATATAACTCCGTTTGTATTCGTATGAAGGAAGAAAGTCATATACACATAGTATGGCTTGAGGGGTGAGTAAATCATGGGGTAATTTTGATTTTTGGTTGAACTATCCCTTTAAAAGATTTTCAAGATAGTAAGAGAAAGCGAGTAGGTGTAGGTAAACTGCTGTAGGAAATCATTTTCACTCAGAAATTGCTAGCAAATTTCAAAGATAATTTCAAAGAAACAGCAGGTAACACATTAAATTAAATTTTGAAGTAGAAAGACTAAAATAATATTTTCTTGGGTTACACTTTATTTTAAGGTGTCTTACAGTGTAATATATTTAAGTGCTGAGTAATATTAATTAACTACATGTACTTACTATATGGTTAGGTGTTAGGCTTAGTGTTTGGCTTAGGGTTACTTGCATGTAATTATGCATAATTTATTGTTATTATAATAGTAAGTACATGTAATGTGGAACAAAGACACCTTAAAATAAAGTGTTACCTATTCTTGTTAAACATACTCCAGTAATCTTTGTTTTTAAAAACATTTTTTTACAGTGAATGATAAAAGCTAAAACTAACATACACTGTTGTTTTAAAAACCATTTCAATTTCATGAACTTAAAAAATAAAAAAAACTGTGGAAAATTGAAAAAAAAACCTTGTAATTTATATAATCTTCATCTTACAGATAGATAGATAGATAGATAGAAAAAATGAACAATAAAAAAAATAATTTGTAGTTTAGATCATCTTCAACTTCTTTTTAAATGTTAGCAAAGCCTTCCCAGTCATCTCAACTCCCTAGATAGATAGATAGATAGGTTGATTGATTCATTATATTAATGGCCATTCAATTTTTCCAGATGGTGTAGTTCCAACATCTTCCAGGAAGGACTAACCAACAAAACCTTCATTTAGAAAAAAACTAGGTGCTAATAAGTGTGTAGTTGCAATAAGTGTGTTTGATGCATCAGTCAGCGCAGACAGACACAAACTCATTTGAGAAGTGTTCAGACAGGCTGTCAGGTGGGTTGATCCTGGGGTCCGGAGGGAGTGCTAGTATACGGATATGACTGCAACTCACTGTGACGCCTCCCATACAAAACCATACAATGAAAACCCTGCAATCAAACAATGACTATTGTTCATATTGATATGTAAATATAATATCCTTGTGTGCCTCTAACAAAAATGTCACATTTTCAGCCCAGACCCGGCGATTGCACTGTGCACTCTTCTGTGATCACTGTGTGAATGCCATATTGTCTGAGCGTTTCTGCCTCTGTACATCCTTGTCAACGGAGCTGGAACTAGCCGGGTCACGTAGACCAGCCTCAGCCCAAACCAGCTGTCAGCTGTGGGGTTTGGCTCCAGCTGCCGTGAGCCATTCTGGGCCCGAGCTGCAGGGGTTTTTCTGCCGATAGCTCCTGGAAGCCGCAGTCGCTCTCACAGATGCCTAACTAGGATCTCGCCGTGCATTGTCTTTCTCCCATTTGGGTGATGTCTGCGCTGCATGTTAATTACGAATGTTTATTTTCATCTCCGAGCAATGTATAATTATGTTTTTTCCCCCCTGTTTGTATTGCACTTGCTATTGTGGACAAGATGTTTGACTATTTGACAGTTATTAGAAATGATTGGCAAGTCATTTTAATGAAAAGTCACGTCTTCACTGAACTGAATGAGGCAGATGTTTCAAACTACCGATCTGCCCACAAACTTCAACACTTTTTTTTTTCTTCTAAATTTAGGTGAATCTCATGAACATGTTTGGATTATATTTCACCCTAAAAATTAAAAGGAAAAATATTTTTAAAAAATATTTTTCATGAAGAAATTTTATTTCTTATGATGATTTCTTTTTTCTTCTTTTTGCTTTGTGACATTATTTTATTTTAATTAGATTATGCACATTTTTCCATCTTAAATTGTCATTTACTTTTGAGTTATTTCTAGGCCTACAAATATGTAGGCCTAGAAATACTGGTAAATAAAAATGAAATATAACTTTTATTTTTGCTATTACAGTAATGAAAATTGTGCGGAACTGCGCTTTTTGTCAAAAAAAGTAATGACACAATGCAAAAAGTTGTGGTCTCACTTTTTACATGACTTAAGTAAAATATGCTACATAAAGCATTCTAAATACAAAACATATATATTAATTTATACATGAAAAGTAGTAATATGTTTTAATAATGATGTACAGTAAGATAAATTATAAATCTGTTCGATCTCGTAATAGCCACAATGCATCTTCAATGATAACAGCATGAAGGGATAAAAACCATAATTTCTTATTTTTTATTTGATTTTGAGAAGAAATGTGGATGGTTTATAGCGTTTATAGAGTTTGTGTAGTTCACCAATATATCGAGGGGAGTGAACCAGGCGGGCGTAAGTGACATTTCACCAACTTTACAGGAGAGCCAAAACAAAAAAATTTAC
>JAFVLL020024091.1:0-12600 GCA_021397915.2 Tor tambroides | reverse complement strand
TTGTATAGTTTGTATTTTTTATCTTTTTATTTTTTAGTTTGTATAGGGCAAATATTTATATATAGTATACTTACAGTTAAAATCTGTCAGTAGGTTAGTTGTGTATAGGTTTATAGTGATAGTTGTGTATGTGTTTATAGGATAGGTTTATAGTGTTTTTTACTTCACTGTTGTATGTCTGTATTTATGTAGCCCAGGGGTCCTGCGAGGCACGACATCTCGTTCCACTGTATGTCCCCACATGTAGCGGAATGACAATAAAGCTCAACTTGACTTGACTTGACAAAATGAAGACTACTAACACCTCACTAAATGTTGTTCCCCCTGAGATCATAAAAGCAGCCTTTCCAGTAATTGGACCCAGTATCCAAGTGTTGGTTAACTCACCCTTGGACACTGGTGTGGTTCCTAATTGCTTTAAGCATGCGGTTGTTCAGCCTTTGCTTAAGAAGCAAGGTTTGGATGAAGGTTGTTTTAATTTTCGGCCTGTCTCGAAATGATCCATTTGTCAAAGCTTTTAGAAAAAGTTGTCCAATTACAGTTCTTAAATACAGATCACATTCTTAAATACAGCTAATTTATTAGAACCTTTTCAATCTGGTTTCACTGCTTATCACAGTACGGAATCTGCTTTGCTTAAAGTGTTCAATGATATTTTGGTTGCAGTAGATGCCGGTAATAATGCAGTACTGATTCTACTTGATCTTACTGCTGCCTTTGATACCGTGGATCATAATGTTCTTATTGGGCGGTTAGAACATCTGATCGGTATCAGGGGTACAGCTTTACAATGGTTCAAATCTTATCTCAAAGACAGGTCTTTTTCTGTTGAGCTAGGCAAGTTTTCCTCATCATCTGCCCCAATTATTAGTGGAGTACCTCAGGGCTCTATTTTGGGACCACTTCTTTTTAACTTATATATGCACCCTCTGGGGGATATTATCAGGAAGCACAATGTTTCTTTTCATCTGTATGCTGATGATACACAGTTGTACCTCCCACTAAAAGTTGGTGAGTCCATTCAACCATTGCTGGAATGTATCTCAGATATTAAAAAATGGTTATCGAATAACTTTCTCCAACTAAATGAGAACAAAATAGAAATTATTGTTTTTGGTCCCCAAAAAACGAGAATGAATATCATTGAGGAGCTAGGCAACCATTTCCCCTCCATTTCCTCACAGGTTAGAAACCTGGGTGTTATTATAGACTCAGAATTATGTTTATCCAAACAAGTTAAGTCAGTCGTTAGGAACAGTTTTTATCAATTACGGGTCATTTCCAAACTTAAATCGTTTTTGTCTTTTCAAGATTTGGAGAAGGTTCTTCATGCTTTTATTACCTCACGTTTAGATTACTGTAATTCTCTGTACTCAGGTCTTCCTCAGTCATCGCACTCACGTCTCCAGTTGGTACAAAATGCAGCTGCAAGGCTGCTGACTGGGGCAAAGAAATATGACCACGTCACTCCAATTTTAGCCTCACTACACTGGCTTCCGGTCCGTTTTAGAGTTCAGTTTAAGATTCTGCTGTTTGTCTTCAAAGCTCTTAACAATCAAGCTCCGTATTATCGTAAAGTTCTTATCCCTTTGTCAACTACCAGACATTTAAGATCCACTGACAGGGCTCTTTTATCTGTCCCTCGTTCCCGTTTGAAAATCAAGGGTGACAGAGCCTTTTCAGTCAATGCCCCTCGTCTGTGGAACCAATTGCCTCTAGACTGCCGCCTTGTACTTCCCATTACCAGTTTTAAATCAAGATTGAAAACATATTTTTTCCTTAGCATTTTAATTTCAATTTATTGATGTTTTATTGGATGTCTTGTTTGCTTCTTTTCTGTTTTCTTTTCTCATTTAAATTTATGTTACATTGTTAAGCACTTTTTGATAGCTTTGCTTTTTAAATGTGCTATATAAATAAAATTTACTTACTAACACACCCTGAGCACATGTGAGCTATTTGTTTTATCTGCAAGACATATCGGCATAATTTATCAAAGCGGGCAGATGCCTATATATGTTTACATTTTAAGCCATTATCGGCCGATTCCGATATCCTTCTGATAATATTGCATATCCCTAGGCCAAACGGATGTTTATAAAAGTTCACATCATTGTTGCAGATGAAATTGTGAGGGAAATTTTAAATTTAATCATTTTCAAATGAATCTTAAAATCAGTTGATCGTAAATGATGACTAACATTTCCCTTTTTCCTGCAGGCCTAACCTTTAAGTGCCTTTTAGGGAACAGAAATGTTCTAACCTTAGAGTAGTGTTGCAACAGCGAACACAAAGACAAGACATCTAGATGTCTGTCTGAAAATATTAATAACCATATGATCTTGTGATTTGGGGAACAAGATGAAGTAATCAGTAACAGAGTTGCTGACTTGAGTTGCTGATCATATTAAAGGAGAATGATGTAATGAGACAATGTTACTTTGCTATGCACCTTTGCTGTATAAACTCTTGTATTCTTTTTGTTGGGGGGATTCTCTGTGATTGGAATGAGATTCTCCCAGCGGTGATTAAAGCATATTCAAAGGCATTGTCTGGAGTCTCTCTGGTTATTGCTGAGCAGCAGCTATTAGCCGAACATTAGAGATCTTAATTCCAAGTGATAATGTTCATAAGGGGAGAGACGTCATCCAACTCAGAGTGAGACTCGCTTGGGCGTCGGGTAGCTTTAATTCTCAACTGAATTGTCTTAGGCCTGGTTCTCCAGTGCGGTCAGAGTTATCATGGTTTGCGGTCAGAAAAGTCACCCGAGTATAATTTTTAATTTTGGTGCCGGGAGACACAGTTCAACTTAAGTCAGGTGCTTAGGGGAATTTCTATAACGAATTATAACACAAATAACATTAAACATTTTTATTAGATTTAATGTTGTTATCAGTAACTCAAACCCCTTGTGACAAAACACCTGTTTGTCACTGCTGAGGGAGCGGCACTGGCCTGAACACACACTTACACATAGGGATGGCTGACGCGAAACTGACGTTTCGACACGGTGTCGAGATCCCGAAGCGCAGATGTTTCGAAACACTGCTCCGAAGCGTGACTCGAAACACCCATGTCACGTGACTAAGGCGATTCGAAGCATCGGGGTGTGTCACAAATGTTTCGAAACGTGGCATACCTGCCCATCCTGCGTTTGATTGACAGGGTCGGGAACAAATCACACAATTGCACATCTGTCTCAACCTAACTCCCATAAAATATAAAAGCTGAGTTAACGCATCTTCACTTCGTGGGTTTTTGTGAGAGGATTTTTTCAAAGGCTGGAGAAATTCTATGTAAAAAAAAAAAAAAAGAAAAAGAAAAGAAGAAGTAGGCTAAGTCCATCAACAGCAGAACAATTTTTTTTTTAAAATAAAAATATACGTAAAAAAAAAAAAAAAAAAGACATTGTGGCTTGATGTATTTTATTGTCTGTTTTTCATTACTAAACTTATTTATTCACAAAGAGTTCATTCAGATGTCAGACCAATGTTTCAACACTTTACAAGAACAGAACAATAAAAACACACATTTTAAACCGGGGCAAAGTTGGTTTTATATTCGTACATTCACAACATTCACACATTTCCGCGTTCAATAACTTTCTAATTATATGTGCAATAAAGTTATTTTTTGCAAATTCTAATCAGCGACATCATTGTCAACCTACTACATTTTTTTTTCACAATCGATCAAATTGGGCAAGTATTGTTTTGATGGCATATTTACTTGCGAATGTCCACTGAATGTCCACTGTAGTGTGGTTAAAGTAATTGAATGCGTAAGTCCGAATGTGCGAATATAAAACCAACTTTACCCAAGCACATTTTAATAGCTTATTATACTTTTGTGAAGATGACTGCTTCACCTAGGATTCGAACCCAAAGACACAGCATTCTAGTCGAACACACTAGCCACTCCCCCACATCACTTGGTGGATCAACTAATACAACATACGTTATAATTCGTCAATTCGCTCAACTGTTTCTTTGTTGACGCTGTTTCAGAGCAATACTTGAAAATGACCACTAGGTGTCACCGTAGAGACGGGTGTCGAAATGTTTCGAAGCCTCGACACATTTGCTTCGACTGCTTCAGTGTTTCACTCAGCCCACCACTACTTACACACACACACACGCACACACACACACACGCACACACACACACACGCACACACACACGCATACGCATACGCATACACTCCATTCACTCTCCATTCCCCCTCCCTCACCTGTTATTTCTGCGTTCGGCGAAGTGAGTGCACGCGCTGAACCGATCGCCCACGGACATTTCTCCACATCCACCGTCGCATATCCGTTCGCCTCACACACACACATTATTCGCATCTTGTCTTTTGTCCTTGTGTCTACGTTCGAGTGTTTGTTTGTTTGTCAAGAAGTAGTCGGTCTTTAGATGGGTGAACGCTACGTCGGCCAAACCGAGCAGACACAGAGTGTGTTAAAGGCACAGAGTGCGTCGCGCCGGCGCAGTGCCGCAGGAAGCCGGCGAAACCATCGTCTGTTTGTAACAGGGATTATGTGTAAATTATGTGTTAATTATTTCTGTGTTTATGTGTTCGATAATGATGAATATGTGTATTTGGATTATTACCGGTAAGGAATTATTATATAGTGAAGATTTAATGAATGTTTGAAGTGTGGGGAATATAAAATGTGTAAACATACCTGAATACTTACCTGTTGGTGAGTGATGCCAAAGAAGGGGCAGAGTCTGGCCTATAAAAAGGGAGGCCAGACTCACACATAGTTGCTTGTTAACCAAGTCGGCGAGAGTGTTACAGTGGTACCTCAAGCAAACCCTTATTTTTGTATATTGTGGATATGGTGTGTGTTTGTAAATATAGTTTTCATCTTTATTTTTCTATTTGTTGTTTCTTTGGTACTTTGGTATATTTTTGTGCACACCTGTATATATTCTTCACTGTGGACTGTCTGGATTATTGGCACTGTAAATAAATTACACCCTGCACGAAAGTGCTGTGGGAGTGAGCCATCGTTTTTGGTACTTTCACGGACTCACGTTCCCTTTTCCCCTCCCCCTGAAGCGAGTCGTGGTACTTGCTTCATCACATCCCTTTATACATCCACCATGTTTGTAGTTTAAGTCTTTTTAATTTGTGTTTGTAGTTCTGAATCGAATCCTTCGCCAAAGCGCAATGGATTGTGGGCAATATTAGCCATTAGAGTGTGCACAGATCCACACTTCAAAAATCTACTTGTAATAGAAGACGAGTAGATGTTTGGCATACTCTTTTCAACATACTATGCTTTGGGAGACTCATTCTATTCTCACATACTAGTTAGGATGGATAATATAAACATTGGGATACAGGGAAAGAGAATGCTTGGGTGCAATTCTCGGCCAGAGTGAAATCGGCCAAAAAGGGTCAGGACTCCACATCATGACGCTGATTGGACTATATATCCAGAGGCAGAACAGACAGTCTAGAACAGTAGGTTTGTTCGAGTTGCATCGATGCATTGAGTTCTAAAGCTCCCACAAAGATGTTTTTAACACATTTGTGACCCTGGACCACAAAACCAGTCTTAAGTGTCAATTTTTCGAAATAAAGATTTATACATCATTTGAAAGCTGAATGAATATTTCCATTGACGTATGGTTTGTTAGGATCAGACAATATTTGGCCGAGATACAACTATTTGAAAATCTGGAATCTGAGGGTGCAAAAAAATCAAAATATTGAGAAAATCGCCTTTAAAGTCGCCAATGCATATTACTAATCAAAAAAGAAGTTTTGATACATTTTCAGTAAGAAATTTACAAAATATCTTCATGGAACATGATCTTTATTAATATCCTAATGATTTTTGGCATAAAAGAAAAATTGATCATTTTGACCCGTACAATGTATTTTTGGCTATTGCTACAAATATACCTTAGCGACTTAATACTGGTTTTGTGGTCCAGGGTCACATTTCATGCTTTTTAAACACATTTTCAAATTTCACACATTTTTTGAACACATTTTCAAACATTTTAACACAGAAGTTTCACGCTTTTTAAAACCCATTTTAACAGATAAGGTTTTAACACATTTCACGTGGTATCGCAAGACAGCATCTCTAGTGCCTAACAACATGCTACCTACACCTCAGCTAGATATTAACGTGAAATATGTTGCAACTGCTGGTAGTACATCCTAACGTGAGAAGAGAGAATCAGCATAGATTATTCACAAAGCTGTACACAAAAGATGCACATTCTCAGTCTTTAAACATCTGCTTCAGCAAGAGCTGTTGCATTATGAACCAGTGAAATTGGATGTAGATGTGTCACCCCATCCCATCATCCAAATATCAATATAGTCCATCATCTCAAGATCAATGCTGACATACCTGAACATGTGTGATGTTGAGTCTGGTTGTTGATGGGATTGGGATGGGATCCTGATGATGGTGAAGAATATTGTGAAGAGTTACTGCTGATGGCAGGAACAGGCAGACGAGCTGAAAACATGAGAGAATATAGATAAATGAGGATGAATGAATATATTCAAGCAGACGAGGAAGAAACACTGAGAGGAACCAAGACAAGCAGAGCACCTTTCAGAATCTGCAAAATGTTAATTATTTTACCAAAATAAGAGGGATCATACAAAATGCATCTTATTTTTTATTTAGTACTGACCTGAATAAGATATTTCACATAAAAAATGTTTACATATAGTCCACAAAAGAAAATAATAGTTGAATTTATAAAAAATGACCCCGTTCAAAAGTTTACACACACTTGATACTTAATATTGTGTTGTTACCTGAATGATCCACAGCTGAGTTTTTTTGTTTGTTTGTTTGTTTGTTTAGTGATAGTTACTCATGAGGCCCTTGTTTGTCCTGAACAGTTAAACTGCCTGCTGTTCTTCAGAAAAATCATTCGGGTCCCACAAATTCTTTGGTTTTCCAGCATTTTTGTGTATTTGAACGCTTTCCAACAATGACTGTATGGTTTTGAGATCCATCTTTTCACACTGAGGACAACTGAGGGACTCATATGCAACTATCACAGAAGATTCAAACGCTCACTGATGCTCCAGAAGGAAAGACCATGCATTAAGAGCCGGGGCGTGAAAACTTTTGAACAGAATGAAGATGAGTACATTTTTCTTGTTTTGCCTAAATATCATATTTGTTCATTTAGTACTGCTCTTCAGAAGCTACAGAAGATACTTACATGTTTTCCAGAAGACAAATTAAGTTAAATTTACCTTGATCTTCAAATTCAAAAAGTTTTCACGCCCCGGATCTTAATACATGGTTTTTCCTTCTGGAGCATCAGTGAGCGTGCCCGCTCAGTAAGGAGTTTTAATTCCGTAGGGGGCGCTGTTGGCCTACTTCTAATAAAATGAAAGCAAACTACACAAATAATATTTAGACCGTGTTTCTGATTAAATAAAGCAGTATTTGATGCCATAAAATCGTGAGTATGTTTTGATTTAATGGTCAGAAGCTATAGCTTACATGAACAAAAAATAAATAAATAAATAAAAATAATAATAATTACAAACATGACACTTAAATTAAATAATTTTATATGTAATGATTTATTCATTAATGTGAAATATGTTATATGTTTTAAACAAATTATGCACTCTAAAGTATTTTCACAATTTTTACAACTCTTTTGCTTTAGACCATTTACAAATGTTAAATCATAAAATAAAATGTTAAGGTTACCACTGCTTCTTTCTGAAAAAAACAAAACAAACAAAAAACAAAAACAAAAAAAAAATGCAGTGATTAATATATAGTTTATTTATTATTTTCAAATCTTCAATATACTGTCATTTTAAAAGAAATGTATTATTGTTTATTTAATTCTAACAAATAAGTTCTTGTTAAAAACTAACCAAAATTAAAAATAATTATATATTGGCATCGGCTATCAACCAAAATGAGTTGACAATTATCGGCATATCGGATATCGGCAAAATCCAATATAGTGCATTCCTAATATGTATATATATGTGGGGCGGGATCAGTGCGTTATCTTTATTAAAATATTTCAATATTTATTTTTAAAATATTAATATCTGTTTATTATCATTATTTATGCAACAATAAATTAAAACATTTCTTTCTAAAGCTACCTTTTTTGTAATGTCTTTTGAATGCTTTCCCATTTAACACAATCATCTCTGTCTCAGCCAAAAAATGGTGTATGATTAATTAGATTAGTTTACTGGTACATCATGTGTTTAAAGTAGATAAAACATTGTAATTGCTTAACAGCACTACATTTAAAAATAATCTGATATAGAGAGTTACATTTAAATCTGTATTTAATCATTTTAAGAATAAAACATTTACATTTAAGGATTCACATAAAAGTGGCAATGAATAAAACACATTCATATTCAAAATGAAACTCACCATTGACTATGACAATGAACATTTTTTTTATACGGTTGGTCTGTACTCCATAACGTCCAGCATGTTCAGTGCTAATGTTTTTGATGGTTAGACATCTAGTTCGACTGTTCACCTTCAGTCTGCCCCAGAATCTCCTATAATTATAATAATTTACAGTGACTCTGCCAGCTGTTACGGTGATTTCAGCTATTAAGGTGTTTTTATTTCCAAACCACCACTGAATCCGATCATTATCCATCATTTCACCATGACGAGTGTGTAGAGTGACTGAATCTCCCTCCATCACTGACTTCACTGCATCTGCTTCACCTTGAAATCAAACAGAAACAGGCTTATAACTTTTAAATAATATAACTTTACTGTAATATTGTAAGAAATGATAGACTGCCTAAGATTCCACAGGTGCTAGAATAAGCTGATTCCTGAAAATGGCTTAATTATCAGAGAAGAATAGAGTCAACCATTACCAGTAGTTTCTGCACTACTGGCTGTTACAACAGGAGCACCTTAAATTAGGGGAGGTAAACTGTTATAGGATAAAAGCCAATCTGTTCAACCCAATGCACTTCAGACTTTGTCACTACTACACTGCAGTAAATTTTGAGATCATTGCGATCTTTAACATCCTCATCAATATTTCTTACAAGATATATATATATATATATATATATATATATATAAAGGACATTTACAAATAAACACACTAAATCTGAAGAAACAACTGAAATCATAAAAACACATTTCAAACTCACCAACCAGATGCCACAAACACAAACAGAACCAAAATACGAGAAACATCTTCAACAGTTTCGGTCCACAGACATGAAAAGACAAACTCTACAAAACTGGTTCAGTAATATAATGACAGATGAGCTGATGCGAGGCTGATCTGTAGTAAAGTGATGTGAAACTCTAATGTCAGCTAAAATAACTACACACCTTTAAGTGTTGATGCATGTGACCATCCAGCTCTGTGTTAGTCATGCTCACATTGTTACTTTCAGTTCCAGTCGGCCTTAACTTCCCGTAGATCAATGATATCATTCTTCTGCAGAAATAAACTGACCCATAACATGATAGGTGACTAAATTAGTAAAAGTGTCTTAAGCAGCTGTTTGATCTGCTCATGAGATCCTGAGAATGTTTAGCTCTGGTCTCTCCTGTAACTGTCTTCAGCTCATTTGTTCTTCATTTCTTATCAATTTTTTCAATTGTTTCTCCTCTCAGACTGATTTCAGAGTTGGATCAGGAACAGATCACCTGCTGCTGAAGGTTGAAAATGTGAGATGAACATCAAACACCTTAATGTTAAGATTCAAACTAACAACCTTCAGTCTCTTGTTCTCAGTTCAAACTCCATTCAGCAGTGATGGAGCTTCAGATTTCAGTCTTTCAGAAAGAGGTATATAGAAGATATAACTTTGAGTCCACAAGCTCTGTTTAACTGTAAATAACATTTTGACATAATTCTGTGTGTACAAGATTGTGTACTGTGTGCATGTCGAATAGATCGCTGTATTTTACAGTTGTCATTTTTATTTTGTGAAGATTAAGAAAACTTGATGCAAGTTATAACAAAATTGCAGCAACATGAAATGTAGAAATAAATGCCAAAGAAAGAAATGCTTCTCTCCACTGTCATAAACCATGCTAGACTTGCATGCTGTTCCCTATCGAAAGGTAACTCTCGTTGCGTCAAATGTGAATGAAGACTTATGGGGAAACTCCTGTTTACTCTGTTACTGAAGCCTGATTTGTTAAAGTTTATGTAGCTGTGCTCGAGCCCGCCAGAAGGTCCCCACCATAAGTCGGCCTGGAGCGCCACCTCATCAGAATATAGTAGTGATGGGAAGTCTGGCTCTTTTCAAAGATTCGGCTCTTTTGGCTCGGCTCCTTTAAAGAGACAGCTCTTACGGCTCCCAAATGGCTCTTCATTTAGTATCACTATGGGCCTTCTATTTTAGCCCAATTTAACAATTATGAATGGTTTGTGTGTTGTCAAGCAATTTTTTATTCAGTGTTTTCATAAAAGCCTTATTTTTATGCATTTTTTTATTCAAAAAACCCCCCCCACAGTTATTATTATTTAACATTTTAATAAAACTACCTAACTAAGAACCAGAGCAAACAAATCAAATAAATAAAGGCAAAAGTCTTAACATTAAGACACTTTAGTCTTTAGTGCAGGTTGGCGTTCAGAAATATCAGATGCCTCAGCTTGGATGGGCTGATGCGATTCTCCTCTCTTTGATTCCAAATAAAGTCCCACCCTGCCTGCAGCTGAAGATTCGGCTCTCCCCGATGGGAGTAGACTCTTCTCGTTCGCTACAAAGAATTGGTTCTTAGAGCCGGGTCATTCGCGAACAGCACATCATTAGAATATAGGCCTTAATCACATTTCCTGTTTCCGGTAAGCAAAGTAGTGTATCGCTACTTCCAGTACCATAGTAACGCAATCAAAATAATGGCTGCATCCTCTCACCAGTATTATTGCAGCGTACCCGGCTGTTGTAATTGTAAACAACGACATTTCATGATTTCCCGACACAAAAAGAATTGAGGAAATCATGGGTGAGCCTGATATGGCGGGATGAAGATTCCTCTTTTAAAATAATACGCGGGAGTACATTCGTGTGCAGTATGCATTTCGAAACCGAGGATATCTACATCTCACCAAGTGGCAAGAAGAGATTGAAATTCGGTGTTGCACCTCGCCGATTTGTTTGGAACAACTTGGGTAAAGACCTTTTTTCTCGGGAGTCAGTTTTGACAGGGCTAGTACTCGCCTTGGGGTTGACGTTCGTGGTGACCAAGCTAATGGAAGTGGAAGAGTGGAAGAGGATGCTGGTGTTGTCTGTTTGCCACTTCTCCACTCGAGTTTTAATGAGTTTTAACTTTTAAAATAGTTACATTAGACTACTGGTGCTACTTTTTTTGGGTCTGTTGTATGGATCTTACCAACTCAGATGACATTACTTGGCTGGTCGCGGTTGGTAGTAAGTGCCTGCGGTTAGCTGTGCAGCTAACCAGCCACGGCTTTTCCTAGCTTTGCCTGCATCCCCAGCTCTCACAGCTCCTTTTGGTGCTCACCACGATTTATGTCTCCTGGTCTCGATATCTTCAGCCACGTCACGGATGATTTCTTGGTGCCGAGTTCTTCTCTTGCTCTGCATATTGCCCCTGTGTCTAGCGGCCAACAACAAACGTGGATCTTGTATAACTGGCATAATGAACTATTCGGCCACTCAACTGATGGAATATAACAACTATAACACTACATCATGTATATCAGTCATTAAAGGACTTGGACTCCTACGTCAGCCCCGGTACATCCACAGAAGCTCTCGGCAAATTTGCTTACTCCTGGTCTGGTGATGCTATCCCTTCCGTTTGGCCAATTGTGCACCCACATCTCTTCCACGTCATCAGAGCACTGATACTCTGTGGATTAGTAGCATTGGAGATACTGCAAAAGCACTACATATGGACCCAGACAGAAAACGTTGAGTGGATTTTAGCCTACTTCGGCCAGTACAGAGACTCACTGTTTTATCCAAGATCAAAATTGATCTGTTTAACACACACATATACACACACACACACACACACACACACATATGAAATGACATCATGATTTAGGTTTCTGATGTGTGAATGTGTGCTTGATTTTGTTTGGCTCTTCTGAATCTGATGTCATAAACCAGAAGAATGACAGTAGCCACGCCCACCAGAGCAGAGAGGACCAATCGGATCACAGCTTCAGTAGAACCACAACAGTGGACAGAGTCTGAGGAATAAAAACATCAACTCAGTCAATAAATGGACATTTTAAATCTGAGCCTGTATGAAAACTAACAGCAGAAGAGAATTATACAAAGACACTGGAGTTCTGTTGAAAGTGTGTCTGCATGTGTTCAACAATTAGAAAATTAAGCTTACAACAATTTAACAAAAAAGCGCTATACGAGCCCAGTGTTTCCCACACTGTAAAAAAAAAAAACGTAGATTCTACGGTAAAACGCTGGCAGCTGGGGTTGCCAGAATTCCACCGTAAAATTACGGGTAAAACATTTTTTTCTTTTACGGTTGGCAGGCATTGTCATTGTTGTTTCTACGGTTAAATCTGGTGCTGGAGTCAATGTTTTACTGTAAAATAAAAAGTTTTAACTTAAGGAAAAAACAATGTTTT
>JAFVLL020024090.1:17707-29985 GCA_021397915.2 Tor tambroides | reverse complement strand
AGAATAGGAACCCTCCCTTTAAGAGAGTGCTCCTAATCTCAGCTCCTTACCTTGGGAGCCAGAAATCTTTCTGATAGGGGATAAAATCACTCATTAAAATGCAAATCAATTTATAACTTTTTTGAAATGCGTTTTTCTGGATTTTTTTTTTTTTGTTATTCGGTCTCTCACTGTTCAAATAAACCTACCAATAAAATTATAGACTGATCATTTCTTTGTCAGTGGGCAAACGTACAAAATCAGCAGGGGATCAAATAATTTTTTTCCCCACTGTATAACATCAATCTGGTTTAATGGCATTTGAAGCTAACCTAAATACTGAGGCTTGTGAGCACCCCAGCAACAAGAACAAATAAATGTACTTGAAATGTTTTGGCCAATCATTATGTCCACATGCTTGCATCAAGTAGCATTAAAGACTCAGCAGGTTGAGGTTGCACATGACTGAGAGACTACAGCATCTCTGAACACTGAAAAGGTTCAAACAGAGGCTAAAATTCTCAATAACCTTCCAATTTGAACATTTCAGGAACCAGGTAACTGCTTTCCTCTGACACACGTTTCTCCAAAGACTTCTTCCCTGGGCCAAAGTTCCTGAGCGTGTGCAGAGCAAACCGTCTCTGCTGCCTCCAGGATTGGCCAAATGTGGCCATTACAATACCTTATAGAGAGAGAACAGAACTTCAGAGCTCCTTGAAAATACACAAGTTGATTTAAAAACAACGATTAAACAACTTAAACAGATTCATAGGTCTATCATTGCTGGCAGCAATCATTGGCTGGCAGAAGCCCACATCCAGATCTCCAAATAACTTGAGGCTCAGATCCAGCTACAAAAATCCATGCAAAAAGCTGGTTTTAGCGTCATTTTCCAGCAAGGTCTCTATTATAAAGCCATTGTATGAACTTTATAATAAAGAGCCATTGGTTATGGCACCTATCAACAATTTACAATTTTCTTTTACAATTTTCAATTGAAAGGTGAAATATGTAATATTGACAGCTGACGGTTGAAATGGATACTTCAGTCCAAATTCACAGTCCTGTTTCTCCCACCCCTTCCTCCTCAGACTCGACAGACAAGCAGGTTGCCAGATTGAGGACAATGGAAGGGGACCAGCCTTTCTAATTTGATGAGTATTATTTTAATATGCCTCTGGTCATAGACTTTTTTTAGATGGATGATGAGGGTTTTTAGGTCAGGTAGAATCTGCGATCTCTGACCATGTTCGCTTGCTGGCTTCCATGGCTGCAATAAGCTATTTTTTTATGCCAACTGGCAACACAAGGTGTCAAAATACTATTGGGAAAAATCTCACAGACCAAAACAAAAACAGACATTCCGACACGGAACGCACTTTTCAAAACAGAACTAGCTGTAGCATTTTTCGAAGAAACAGGTATGTGAACTTGGCATGGTTTCTAAACACCTGCAATTATTTTTTATGCTTTAGTACAGTCAAAACAAATTACATAAAGCACCTTTAAAATTTGTATGTTCAAGTGTCCTACAACACCAACATATTTCAAATTCACTGTCAGTATAGTGTATTAGTGACCATATCCTTCAGTGATCCAGATTAGCAGTGGAATAGGTGGCCTTCCTGAAAAAGATGAAGCATTTTGGACCAGGGCTTCCTTCATGACCTGGATTGTATTGAGGAGTATTGCTGGCTTTCTCCCAAGATAGACAGTGGTCATCTCTCGATACTGAGATAATTGCTCAGACAAGATTTCACAGGAACTCCATTGGGTTCTTTAAAAAATATGATATGGTTCCCACAAAAGGCAGAGGTCTGGGACCAGGTGGAGTTTGAGTTCTGTATGAATTACTCCTGAAGATTTCAAACAAATCTATAAAAATAAAACTCAGAGACAGAACCATGCCTACAGAGGACAGATCTAACTTCATGAGAGTCGTCCACATGGTGACAGACACATTTCTAGACAAACACAAGAGCAGCTGATGACTGTGAGCTTTATAAAGACAGGGGGAGGACACAGTGGGGGTGGTAGTTTGACGTGCCTGTTCATGTTTTTGTATAGTAATGCTAGTTATTCCTGCTAAGACTGTAAGGTTCTAATCAATCAAGACAAAGAACAAAAACCATATTCCTGCACAACACTCATTTTCCCTTTATAAACACACTGGCATGAGTAAATGGATCTAAGCAAAGTCCACTCACTGCAAAGAGGAATAAACATGCTGCAGAAGACAAGTTGTGCAAGTTTAATAAATAACTGACAAGTTCAACACTCTCTACGAGTCTCATTGTTGACTAAATCTCAGCACAGCCAATGGATATTCTACACCCTAATCTTGTCTTTATTACTGAAACTATGCAAGAGGTCTGGAAAGGGATGTAAAAGTGACAATGAAATAATAGCAAAGGTAAGGCATTGAAAATGCTTTCAGCTCAGATTGTTGCACAGTCATGCGATACCTGACATTTTGAAACAATAAAAAAAATATATAAAAAGGCATTTAAAAAGATATATAAAAGGCAACACATAAGCATGTTGGTTTGCTTTTTCTTTATTTTTTTGGTCTTAATTTTTTTTCTGCTCTTTTTTTGTCTGTTTTCTTGGTTTGCTATAGGGAAGTTTTTGGCACTACATAATCGTCTTATCGGGTTGTTATGTTTGATTTTCCTATCTAAAGCCTTTGTCCTTATGCAAGCAAAATAGCAATACAGCTAATAAAAATAAAGTGAATACATTTTAAATCCTTATATTACACATAAAATAAAAACACTTTTTGCACCCCTCCAAAAATAGGGGTATTAAAATATTTGACATTTTGTATCACAAATCAATGTGATGATACACAGAAATAAAAGGAAAATAAAACATAAAAACTGTACAAAAATGATAAAATTCATTTTAAAAAGTTTCCAAATGACCAAATGATGCAAAGTTAGTCTCTTTTTTTTTTCTATAAGGACCTTGGGTATTGGTTTACAAAGTGAAGTGTCTTTCTTCATTTCTTCTGTTGAATGTAGTTGAGATTGCCGTGCCGACCGTGTTGAATTAGCGGGTAATGTTGATTTGCCACCACAGAACCTGCAAGAGAGGCAAAAAAGGCTGTTGTGAGTGGAAATGGTTCCTGATTTATCATGTGTGGCCTGTAAAAACCATACAGAGGAATATATTCAGAGGGAACTTCATGTCTATGGAAAACATGTGTTGCATGCATCAAATAGTTCCTCTCAATGTACGGGAAAGGCAAATACGCTTGAGCGAATGTCATGAAAACATGCATAGGTCATATTTCATCCCAAAAACAAAAAGTAAAATAAATACTATTCTACATAAAGACAATGCAGCCAAGTTTTAGCACCATTAAATTATTTTGCATTGTGAGACAGTCAAGCATGGATTCCCCTTAAATAAATAAATCATATTGGTTTGACTTTTTTGGTATTTTCTTGATTTTTACTGCTATAGGAAATGCTTTTGCCACTACATAATTGACTTATTGGGTTTGAACTGACTTAAAAGCCATTGTCCTTAAAGTAAAAGTAACAAAAAAATAAAATAAATACAATAAAATGAAATAAAATAAGAACTTGTTTAATTGTTGAAATTAATGGAACATTCCATTGTTAAGTTATACTTCAAATACAGATATAAATTCACAAGGTTTGAATGTTTTATTGTCAACGTGTCAGAGAGAGTAAGCAGCACTGGTACCTTGTGAGATGAAGGGTTTGTTGGGCTGCTGCAGGTAGGGTGGCAGACGGTAGGGCATGAAGGATGGAGACAGCGAATACGGAGCAGCACTGCTGTGATCCCAGGACCGAGAGCCCTGACTCACACCACCAAACTGAGACGGGAAATTAGGATCTGAGATATAGAGAGAGAACAGTGAACACACAGCTCTGAACTAACAGACAGCAAAATAACAAACACAATTTTCAAACTGTCACTCTCAACCATTGTGAAACCACAAGCTTTCAGGTCACCTTCCTTATTTAAACTAGTTTCAAAAACCAAGGTTTTCATTAGACTGTGATTTCAAAGGGTTACAGGTGAAACGGCTCTAATCAAGGACAAGTGGTCCAGTAAAACCAGTTCCCAGTGTTTAGTCTAATAGCTGTGGAGTCACCCGGTGAACCCAAAACACCTGTGACACTTACCTGAGCACATAAACAGACACTGAACTGATTTCACTCATCTCTGAACACAACAATATATTTAGCAACAAATAATGTAGAGCTGGATTTTATGCATCAGGATTTGATTGGATAGAAATACTTAATTCACAACTGGTTAATATTATTTTCCATACCCACATAGCCTTGGTTACATGAGCACAAAAAATAAATAAAAAACATTATTTTTTGACATTTTGGCACCCCCCCCCCCAATACCTCAAATTAATTAGTAATAACTAAACAGTATTTTTCTTAATGCAAAATCTAATTTCATATTAAAAAAAAAAAAAGGTAAAAAAAAAGGGCCCTTTTGATTTTGAGGACAAAATATTAAAATATCCTGACTAAATGTTTTTTTAAGAATAATTTGCTCTGACTGTGCAAAATACTAGACATTTGCTAATATTATCAGTTTTCATTTGTCAGTTATGTTCATTTATTAAAAAGTATATACTAAAATAACTAGATTACTTATTCATTACTTAATTATATTTAATAATAATAATAATAAATTTTTCCATAACAGCATTAAAAAATAGACAATTTTATACCGTGGTATTTACTTAGATACTGATTTTGTTTTTTTTGTTGTTGTTTTTTACTGTGTCAGCTTAGCAACATGCTAATGTCAAAATGAATTGAAATCAGAGTGCTATTTGCATAAAGCCTAGACCTCCATAAGGAAAATCTCCTAAGAAAGCATTTCACTAGGTATTGAAACTAAGCGACAGACACACTAACCATTGAGTGTGAGCACCACGTGTGTGTACCTGTCTTGTTTATGGTGCCGTTCCCCACCAGTGGCCCCGGATTGAGATGGTGATTGTGCCAGGGGTGCCCCCTTTCTCTGGCGGGGCCGCCACCCACTCCACCAGCCATCCGTCCCGTCGACGGCTGAGCGAAAATTATGCTGGGGTCGTTCAGGTTCATGGGGGCGGGGCTCACCACCGGCCCGCCTCCGTTCCCGCCGCCCCGGACGGCGAACTTCAGGCCCGGAGAGGACGGGTGGCCGGAGGCGGTGGAGACCCCGGAGCCCTGGATGAGAGGGCCGTGGATGGGCCAGGAGGCCGAGGTGAGGGGTGGCTGCTGGGGGTGGGCAGGCAGGAGGCCCAGCGCAGAGAGCCCGGGGTGATACTGGCTTGGGTGGGAGTGGGGGAAGCTGAAGATGGGGAGCTGGACCTGGGGAACCTGCGGCTGCGGTTGGCAGGGTTTGGAGGTAGAGGATGCAGAGGAAGGCTTGCTGTTCTGCGGAGAGACGGACGCCTGGCTGTAGGGAGACGGCTGAGGGGAGTACGGAGGAGTCTGACGTGTATCAGACTGAAAGGAAACAGACAAAAAAGGCGTCAGTTCATCTAAAAACCATAATGAGAATCCAAAAATAAATGTCCTGCTGCTGGGTGATATTTCAATATGGGTAAATATTTGCTACAGATTTACATTACATTTATCTTAATATGCTTTTCATACCAGTACCAAGGTAACATCTGAAAATCTCAGTGTACCATGGTACCATCAGAGTAGTTTTTGTAAGGTTTCTCAAGTCATTGTGCATAAGTAGTGCAAAAGTTTCTAAAAACGTTTTAGCAAAAATTGCACCAAAAAAAAAAAAAAATTAAAATTATTTATTAATTCAATCAGAATTATATATAATTTTTCTTAAGAGTATTTTGTGAAAATTACTTACTAATTATAATTTATTAATTATAAAAAATTATAATTGAATAAATGGAAATATACAGTAAAACTCCTACATACACCAAATATAGTTATTAAATAATTGTTTTAGTAAAAATTTATAATAATAGATGTATTACTTATAATTATTATTGTTGTTGTTATTATTATTATAATTAGTAATATATATATATATATATATAAAATTAGTAAAATATTTTATTATATATATACACTATATAATTTCTAAATAGTATTATAAATACATACTATCAGTCATCATTTTTCTTTGTATTTTTACTGAAAAGCAATAATTAGACAATTTATTATTATAGTTAATATAAATCTAAATAAATATAAATTAGACAATATTGAAAATATTGAAAAAAAAAAATTAAAGTAATTTTAAGTACAAATAAATAATACATAGATAAATATACATTACTAAATAATAAACCAGATTTGTACTGTACTTTAGTGACCAGTGTTTTAAATATACTTGGCAACAGTGAATGTTTGGTCCAAATTATTTGGTCGATATTTCATTTGACTGGCAAAAGAAATTAATTTCAAAGCATACAATAAAATACTGAGAAACATCAACTACTTCTCAAAGACAGTGGACCTCTATCACCCAGCCACAGCTGACAGTAGAGGGTTCTGGTCCTTACACATTCAGAGGGCTGCCTGTTCCGTCCGGCCCGATCCTGGACTGAAGCACCTTGAGGAATGGGGATGGACTGAGAGCTCGCCATGGCCCGGACCATGTGAGGGACTGGAAATAAAGAGCAATCATAGTCAAATGCTTTTATGTGCTGCCCACTACTGGCCACAGACGTGTCAAGACTTATTTGTAAAGGTAAAAAACCCCAAAAAAAACAGTGCATAATAAAATCAACAATGACAATACAATATTAAAAAACTACCTTTGCAATAACCATCCACCTTATTTTGTGACACGGAACTAAACTGTTTTCTGTGAATGTGTGAGACTTCTGATTCATTAGCCGCTAGAGTTAAATATCTAGAATAACAAAAGTGCAGTAAACACTAACACTATGAGCCCTACAAACCTGTCTGTTTATGATTATAATAATACATTAAATTAATATGATAAATACCAGTTTTGCAATATCAAGCACATAGGCTGTTTGGCTGGGCTAAAATGAAACCAGAAGCCATGCACACTGAAGCTGAAAATGGTCCACGCTTACGTTAAAAATAATGAGGATAAAATTAATTTGTATTTATTTATCCATCTGTCTATTTTTGTATATTTTTATTTATGCATTATACATATTTATTATATTTATTTTTGCTTTTATTTATGATATAAATGTAAAAATATACACATACACGTAAAAATTAAAAGTTGTGAATAGTAGTCAATTCTTAATAGTGAAAATTAATTAATAATAATAATTAATTATAAATTACAAAAATAATTATATACATTATAATAACTCATAAACTGTATTTTTACTGTATTTTAATATATCACAGATGTAAAATGTACTTAGAAACAATAGACGGAATAACTGAAAAACTTTAAACTTTACAAATTTATTTATAAATAGTTATATTTATCTTTGCTTTTATTTATGAAATATATTCACAAACTATCTAGGCTTAATGAAAAGATGTGAATAGTAGTTAATTATTAATAGTGAAAATGAACTACTCCTATTAATTATAAGTTAAAACTAAATAATTATATACATTACATATAATAATAATTTATAAACTGTATTTTAATATATCACACATATCTATCCATCTATCTGAGTGTGTATATATATTTTTTCTTCAATGTATTTTAATGCATTACACGTTAAATGTACTTAGAAACATCAGATGGAATAACTATAAAATAAACTTATTAAAAAATGTATAAAATTAATGTTTTTAAATATAATCTTTCTATATCTATCTCTCCCCACGCACACACATACACACACTAAATAGACAGACTGATGGATAGATATAAAATACTTAATAGATTCATAAACTGTTTGGGCTTATAAAAACGGTCTGAGAAATTCAGCTCTGGAGAGGCTGCATTAATGAACAAATCAGTACCTGGTCCGGCCGCTGCTCTCTGACGGAGGTGTTTGTAATCAGGACAGTCTCTCCTCACGTGACCCATATCACCACACTGAAAGCAGCGTCTCTCTCTGGGCTCCCTGTCCTCCTCCCTGACCTCCTCCTCGCGCTCGTTCTCCTTTTTCTTCAATCTGAAAACAGACCAGATCAGCTAAGCACTTTGCTGTAAAAGGTAATAGTTTCTGCGTGTGTGAACAGCGCACCTGCGCCTCTTTGGGCAGTCCTTCATGTAGTGACCGATCTTCCCGCAGATCCGACAGCAGCGGTCATTAGGAGCCAGTTCTCCGTCCGTCAGCACCTTCGAGTCAAAGAAGTAATCCTGACAGAGAGACAGAGACACGAAGATGAAACGAGGTACGAAGGTGGATGGCGCTGAGGAGCAGTTTTAAAGTGACTCACGGCCTCTGTTCCCGGCTGAGGGTAAAACGGGGTGCCAAACAGCTTCCTGCCGTTGATGAAGGCCTTCATGATGAAGTTAGTCACTGTGTAATAAAAGGCAGAGAGAACGAGTGAGACATAATCCACCACACATTTACTAGAACTGCTGTTTAGAGCAGAAAACACAAAAATATGAGGAATGGGATAGTTTTGCTTACTTTTGCGAGAAACACCAGCCCCAAGATTGTGATTCAAGTCAAAAGGATCTGTTAAAAATAAATAGTCACGTAAAAACACAGCATATAATATTTAACCTTGCTAGGGGGCATGCAACACAATTGTCTTGTTGAAATGAAATACTGCAAAATATTAAAAGTTAAACTGTAACTGTCACGTTCAGTGAAGTTACCTCAACATTGGCTAAATATACAATAAAAAAAACCCAATACTTTTTTTAAAAAATAATAATAATTCAATATACACCATTTGTCTTTGTGTGTTTAGCGAAACAATTATTAGAAATAATTAGATTAAAATAAATGAGTGTATGTTTAATCAAATAAAATCAAATAATTACAAATAATATAAGAAAAATATAAATAAAATCAAATATTTACTGTATTTAAGTGCATTAAACATTTTAAAATGTACTTGGAAACAATGGAATAGCTCAAATTAATGTACATTTAATGAAATAAAAAGTATAAAATTAATAAAATATAATAAACAAAAATATAAACTCATATCAAAAATATATATCAATTATTACTTTGTCTATTTAGTGAAAATTAACTACTTAGATTTATTATTAATAAATAATATACCAAACATGAGTGAGAATATATTAATTAATATATTTAATTAATTACAAATGAATTAATAAATAATATAATATAATAAAAAATATAAATTAAAAACGGGAATTTTTACTGTATTTTAGTGCATTAAACATTGAATAAAAAAGGATGGAATAACTATTACTACTATAATAGTAATAGTATAGTAGATACTACTATAAAAAAGAAATAAGTACAAAATGAATCAAATATATTAAAAATATGATTCTAAAATTCTTTTTAGATTCTTTTTATGATATTAGAATGAATTATGAATCCATTTTGGACTTATGAAAATGGTCTTTAATTTAAAAAAAAAATACTTGAGAAAGGCAGATCTAGAGAGGCTGAATTAATTAAATGAACAAATGAATAAACAGAATACAATGACTAATTCTGATGTTTGTGTATTTCAGAGCAGAGCGACAACTAAGTCACTGTATGCCGATAATGAGCGTTTCAAACCTTCGATTGCGATGCATTTGGACGTCCACTGTTTCTCAAAGGTGGTGAGGCGTTTGCGCTGGCGGATGGAGATGACGTACTCTTTAAAATCAAACTCTTCTGTGTAGAAGCGCAGCAGGCCGAGCCACAGCTCGCCGACGGTCTCCCTATTCTGATGGAGCTCCGGCAGACGCCGCCGCTGGACGCAAAACACACACAATAAATAATGAAAATGCATCGGAACGCATAATTTGTTTACAGTGTCCAAGTGAATAAAAGTGTAACACATTCAGTGACGTTGGCTAAATATAATATCAAAATACATACTAATCATTTATTATTACTATTATAAATAAATTAAAAAATACTACAGTTACTGTTTTTCTTTGTGTATTTAGTGACAATTACAACAAATTTGATTATTAATATTAGAATTATAAATAATTAGTACTGACAAACGATTAATCGCGATTAATCGCATCCAAAATAAACGTTTGTGTACACACATTTTATATATATATATATATATATATATATATATATATATATATATATATGTATGTGTGTGTGTACTGTGTATATTTATTATGTCTATATAAATACACACACATGCACGTATACATTTAAGAAAAATGTTATATTTATATTTTAAATATATTTATATATAATATAAATTATATGAATATAAATATATACGTGTAATATTTTTTCAAAATATATACCGTATGTGTGTGTCTTTATATATACATAATAAATATACACAGTACACACACATATATTATGTAAACAAAACCTTTTATTTTGGATGCGATTAATCACGATTAATCATTTGACAGCACTACAATAATATAAACAAATACATACTATCCCTTATTTTTCTTTGCATATTTAGCAAAAAGTAATTCTAAAGAAATTTTAGTTTTTCTGTGTATTTACTGACAATTACTACATACTATCAGTTATGGATTTTCTTTATTTTATAGTAATTACTTGTCACTAAATAACACATAAAATCCATAACCGATAGTATGTATTTGTTTACTTATATTATATTATAATTTATTAAGTAATCTAATTATTTTTGTAATTACTTGTCTCTAAATAACAGATTTTTTTTGTTATAATTATAAATAAAAAATATATATATTATAATTTACCATTTTTATTTGTGCATTTAGTGACAATTGCTATAATAATTTGATTACTTTTTATAAATACTAATAATACCAAATATATACTATCAATTATTATTTTTTGTTGATTTTCTAATGAAAAGTAAATATGAAATGGTTCATATCTAATAAACAATTAAATGAATAAAAATGGTACAATATAAGTAGAATGAAACCTCTTCAATGTACTGTGACAAACAAAACTGCATTACTGCCTGCTTACCAGCTCAACAGGGTCATCGAAGAAGAAAGCGTTCCAGCCGTCCACCATCCTCTGAGGAACAGCGTCCCCATCGAATATCTGCAGAAGAACACAATCATTCAGTACCATGGCACCGATATTATCAGTGAACCATGGTACTAGCACAGTACTTCTGTGTAAGGGTGCTGTACCTCTTGTAACACAGGGATGACTGGTGGTTGTCTTTGTTGTAGGAAATACAGCACCATGAGGATGTAAGCATAGGAGGAGAGACTTCCTCTGGAGGCGTCGCCGATGTCACAGCGCTGCAAAACATACACATTGACCTTTCACATCCTTTTTCTCCTAGTGTGCATGCAGTCGATACTATAGCAAACAGTAATTTCCTATGCATTCACATAAGGAGAAAATGAAGAGAGCTGTGACATGGTACACTAAATTTACACTTTATTATTAAATAACCGTTTTATGAACTCTTATTAATTGTGTATTTAATTCACTATTTTCTTCAATGCGTACACTATTGTTCATTAGTTTGGGTGAGTACGATTTTGAGATTTTGTAATGTTTTTGAGAAAAGTCTCTTCTGCTCACCAAGGCTGCATTTATTTGATCAAAAATACAGTAATTACAGTAATATTTTGAAATATTTTTACAATTTAAAATAGCTGTTTGTAAATGTTTAAAATGTAATTTATTTTTTGATCAAAGCTGAATTTTCAACATTACTCCAGTCTACAGTGTCACATGATCCTTTGGAAATTATTCTAATATACTGATTTGCTGCTCAAGAAGCATTTCTGACTATTATCAGTGTTGAAAACAGTTGTGCTGCTTCATATTTGTGTTACATATTTTGTTTCAGGATTCTTTGATGTACAGAAAGTTGAAATCTTTTGTAACATTATTAATGTCTTTACTGCCATTTCTGATCAATTGAATGCATCCTTGCTGAATAAAAGTATTAATTTCTTTCAAAAAAAAACAAAAACAAAAAAAAAACAAATCCCAAATATTTGAAACATCAGAAAAAGTTTAATTAAAATGTAAGTAGATGAACCACTCACACACCTGTTCCTTTAGCACTGTCTGAATGTGCATGTTTGAATATTGTATGGAATATTTTAGGCAACTATCTGCATTCTGCATATTAAAATCACATTTATGACAGTCTTACCTTGGCAAATACTTTCATAGTGTAGCCCAGATATTGCACACGAGGGTCTATAGCAGCATATGTGGCCAGCATCCGAGTGTTGTGTTGGGCCTGACACACAAAAACAACATTCAAATAAAATAAATAAATAAATCA
>JAFVLL020024090.1:0-17607 GCA_021397915.2 Tor tambroides | reverse complement strand
CTTTATTCTCGTAGTATTTCGACTTTAATCTCGTAACATTTCGACTTTATTCTCGTAGTATTTCGACTTTATTCTCGTAATTTCGACTTTATTCTCGAAATATTACGACTTTAATCTTGTAATTTTAGATTTTTTTTTTTTTTAAGATGGCACTAAAACGCCGTCGTAATTTAGATATAGATTTTTTATTTATTTTTTTTACTGTCAGCTAAACAACATGCTAATGTCAAAATGAATTGAAATCAGAGTGGTATTTGCATAAAGCCTAAATCTTAAAAATTGAAACCGGGCGACAGACACACTAACCAGTGAGTGTGAGCACCGGGTGTGTGTACCTGTCTTGTTTACGGTGCCGTTCCCCACCAGTGGCCCCGGATTGAGATGATGATTGTGCCAGGGGTGCCCCCTTTCTCTGGCCGGACCTCCGCCCACTCCACCAGCAACCCGTCCCGTCGACGGCTGAGCGAAAATGATGCTGGGGTCGTTCAGGTTCATAGGAGCGGGGCTCACCGCCTGCCCGCCTCCGTTCCCGCCTCCGCCGCTCCGGACGGCAAACTTCAGGCCCGGAGAGGACGGGTGGCCAGAGGCGGTGGAGACCCCAGAGCCCTGGATGAGAGGGCCATGGATGGGCCAGGAGGCTGAGGTGAGGGGCGGCTGCTGGGGGTGAGCGGGCAGAAGGCCCAGCGCTGAGAGCCCAGCGTGGTACTGGCCCGGGTGGGAATGGGGGAAGCTGAAGATGGGAAGCTGGACCTGGGGAACCTGCGGTTGGGAGGGTTTGGAGGTAGAGGATGCAGAGGAAGGCTTGCTACTCTGCGGAGAGACGGATGCCTGGCTGTAGGGAGACGGCTGAGGGGAGTATGGAGGAGTCTGACGCGTATCAGACTGAAAGGAAACACACAGTAAAAGTGTCATTTCATCTAAAAACCATAATGAAAATAAGAAAGTTAATGTTCTGTTGCTGGATGATATTGAATATTTGCTATATATTTGCAATGATTTTTTTGGCAAACAAATATTAAGGAAAACTTTGAATATCACAATCTTAATATGCTTTTCATACCAGCACCATGCTAACATCTGAAAATATCAGCATACCATGGTACCATCATAGCAGTTTCTGTAAGATTTCTCAAGTCATTGTGTATTAGTAGAGTAAAAGTTTCTAAAAAATTTAGTTTCAACTAAAAAAAACTACTAAATATAAATTGTATTAATTCTATTTTATATATTTTATATATATAATTTTTTGTGAAAATTCATGACTAATTATACTTTATTAATTATAAAAAACTATATACTGAAATATAAATATAACTCATATATACAACAAATCTAGCTAGTAAATAATTGTTTTTAGTGAGAATTAATAATAAAATTGATGTATTACTTATAAATAATTTATATTTATATTATTATATTAATAAGTAATATATACTTTATTATATATACTATATAATTTCTAAATAGTATTACAAATACATACCATCAGTCATTTTTCTTTGTATATTTACTGAAAATTATTAAAAAAAAATGAGAAAATGTATTAATATAATTACAAATAAAATATAATACAACGTAAATCGAAATAAATATCATATAAATTAAACAATTAAAACTTGTTTTTGTTTACTGAAAATTACTAAAAATAATAATATTAATTATAACTACAAATAAATAATAAATAGATACAATATAAATGAATAATTTAATCAGATTTCTACTGTACTTTAGTGACCAGTATTTTAAATATATTTGGCAACAATGAATGTTTGAATAAAATACTAAGAAACATCAACTACTACTTCAAGGCAATGAACCTCTATCACCCAGCCACAGCTGACAGTAGAGGGTTTTGGTCCTTACACATTCAGAGGGCTGCCTGTTCCGTCCGGCCCGATCCTGGACTGAAGCACCTTGAGGAATGGGGATGGACTGAGAGCTCGCCATGGCCCGGACCATGTGAGGGACTGGAAATAAACCAGAGTAAATCACAGTCAAATGCGCTTATATGCTGCCCCCTACTGGACACAGACGTGTCAAGATTATTTGTAAAAAAAACAAAAAAACTGTGCATAATAAATCCAGCAATGACAATACAATATAAAACTACTGACTATAAAAGTCTTTTGCAATAACTATCCACCTTATTTTGTGACACGGAGCTAAACTGTTTTCTGTGAATGTTTGAGACTTCCGATTCATTAACACTATTTTCCCTACAAACCAGTCTGTTTATGATTATGATAACACATCAAAATTATATGATTTGTTCGGCTAAAACAGCTGCTAGTGGATGAAACCAGAAGCCATGCACGTTGAAGTTGAAAACAGTCCACGCTTAGGTTAAAAATAATGTGGATAAAATTAATTAATATTTATTTATCAATCTGTCTATTTTTGTATATTTTTATTTATGCATGATAAATAGTTATTATATTTATTTAGCCTTTATTTATGAAATACATTCATGAAATATCTGGGCTTATAAAAATGAAAAGTTGTGAATAGTTCATTCTTAATAGTGAAAATTAATTACTAATAATTAATTATAAATTACAAATAATTATACATTATATATAATATTAATAATTCATAAACTATATTTTTACTGTATTTAATATATCACATGTAAAATGTACTTATAAACAATAGACAGAATAACTATGGAATAAACGTATTAAAATGTACTAAATTTATTTTAGAAATGGTTCTATTTATTTTTGCTTTTATTTATGAAATATATTCATGAACTATCTGGGCTTATAAAAATGAAAAGTTGTGAATAGTAGCTGAATTACTACTAATAATTACAAATAAATAATTATATACATTATTAATAATAATTCTTAACCTGTATTTTTACTGTATTAATACATTACATGTAAAATGTACTTAGAAACAACAGATGGAATAACTATGAAATAAACTTATTAAAACTGCATAAAATGTATTTTTTAATACATCTATCTAGAAAATAGTTATTAAATATATTCATAAACAGTTTGGGCTTATGAAAACGGTCTGAGAAGTTCAGCTCTAGAGAGGCTGCATTAATGAACAAATCAACAAACAGAATAAAGGACTGAATCGAGTTGAGCTGTACCTGGTCCGGGCGCTGCTCTCTGACGGAGGTGTTTGTAATCGGGACAGTCTCTCCTCACGTGACCCATATCACCACACTGAAAGCAGCGTCTCTCTCTGGGCTCCCTGTCCTCCTCCCTGACCTCCTCCTCGCGCTCGTTCTCCTTTTTCTTCATTCTGAAAACACACTAGATCGGCTAAGCACTCTGCTTTCCTTGTATTGCTGTAAAAGGTAATAGTTTCTGCATGTGTAAACAGCGCACCTGCGCCTCTTTGGGCAGTCCTTCATATAGTGGCCGATCTTCCCGCAGATCCGACAGCAGCGGTCATTAGGAGCCAGTTCGCCGTCCGTCAGCACCTTTGAGTCAAAGAAGTAATCCTGACAGAGAGACAGAGACATGAAGATGAAATGAGATACGAAACGAAGGCTGATGGCGCTCAGGAGCAGTTTTAATGTGACTCACGGCCTCTGTTCCAGGCTGAGGGTAAAACGGGGTGCCGAACAGCTTCCTGCCGTTGATGAAGGCCTTCATGATGAAGTTAGTCACTGTGTCATAAAAGGCAGACACAATCAACTGTATATTCACTAAAACGGCATTTTAGAGCAGAAATGAAAAATGCTGAAAGGTGTGGAACAGGATAGTTTTGCTTACTTTTGCGAGAAACACCAGCCCCAAGATTGTGATTCAAGTCAAAGGGATCTATTAAAAATAGTCACGTAAAAACACAGCATATAACATTTAACCTTGCTAGGGGTCACAGAACAAAATTGTCTTGTTGAAATGAAATACTGCAAAATATTAGAAGTCAATGAAGTTACCTCAACATTGTCTAAATATACAATATTTAAAAAAATACTTATTAATAATAATAATGTAATTAAATATATACCATTTGTCTTTGTGTTTAGAGAAACAGCTATTAAAAATAATTAGATTACTTATTAATATTATAATTATAAATAAAAATAAACAAATTATATATTTAATCAATCAAATAAAATCAAATAATTACAAATAATATAACAAAAAACTTAAATAAAAAACATTTTTACTGTATTTTTGTGCATTAAACATTTTAAAATGTACTTGGATGGAACAATGGAATAGCTAAAATTAACATACACTTATAAAACTAAATTAAAAGTATAAAATATAATAAAAAACAAATAAATATAAACTATCAATTATTACTTTGTGTATTTAGTGAAAATTAACTACTTAATTTCTTATTAATTATAAATAAATAATATAAACAAGCGATTATATATTAATTAATATATTTCATTAATTATAAATGAATTAATAAATAATTTAATAAAAATGTAAATAAAAACCGATTTTTTTACTTTGAGTGCATTAAACATTTTAAATCTACTTGGAAAAAAATGGATGGGATAACTATAAAATACTATTATAAAAAAGAAATAAAAGTACAAAATGAATAAAATATATTAATAACATGATTCTAAAATCAATGTTTTTTAAGATATTAGAATGCATTATGTATCCATTTTGGTCTTATGAAAATGGTCTTTAATTCAAAAAACTTTTGAGAAAGGCAGATCTAGAGAGGCTGAATTAATTAAACGAACAAATGAATAAACAGAATAAAATGACTAATTCTAATGTTTGTGTCACTGTATGCCGATAATGAGCGTTTCAAACCTTCGATTGCGATGCATTTGGACGTCCACTGTTTCTCAAAGGTGGTAAGGCGTTTGCGCTGGCGGATGGAGATGACGTACTCTTTAAAATCAAACTCTTCTGTGTAGAAGCGCAGCAGGCCGAGCCACAGCTCCCCGACCGTCTCCTTATTCTGATGGAGCTCCGGCAGACGCCGCCGCTGGACACAAAAACACACACGTTAACCGACGCACGCTGAGTGCGCTTGAAAATGCATCGGGATGCGTCATTTGTTTACAGTGTCCAAGTGAATAAATGTTAAATATTAGAACTCAAACTAAAAGAGTGTCACATTCACTGATGCTGGCTAAATATAATATACATATTTGTTATTATTATTAACAACAAATACATCAAACATAAATAAGTAATCAGTTACTGTTTTTTTTGTGTGTATTAAGTGACAATTACAAAAAATAATTATATTATTATAATTATAAATAATATAAACAAATATAATATACTAACAGTTATTGTTTTTCTTTCTGTATTTTGTGACAATTACAAAATATAATTATATTATTAATATAATTACAAATAATATAAACAAAAATATAGTATACTATCAGTTATTGTTTTTCTTTGTGTATTTAGTGATAATTACAAAAAATAGTTTACTTATTAATATTATAATTATAAATAATACATTATCACTTATTTTTCTTTGCATATTTAGTGAAAAGTAATTACTAAAAAATTTGATTACTTAATGTTATAATTACAACTAAAACAAATATATATTATTATTTATCGTTTTTGTGTATTAAGTGGCAATTAATAAAAATAATTTGATTACTTAATATGCAAATAAATATATACTATCAGTCATCTTTTTTTGTCTATTTAGCAACAAGAAGTTAAAAAAAATAATTTGATTACTTTATTTAGTGACAGGCCATTACTAAAAAAAAATAGATTATTTCTTATAATTCTAAATTATATAAAAATATATATCATTTATCATTTTTATTCGTGTATTTAGTGAAAAGTAAATATTAAATGGTTCACATCTAATAAATAATTACATTTATAAAAATGGTCCAATATAAGTAGAATGAAACCTCTTCAATGTATTGAGATACAAACAAAAAAGCATCCTGCTTACCAGCTCATCAAGGTCATTGAAGAAGAAAGCGTTCCAGCCGTCCACCATCCTCTGAGGAACAGTGTTCCCGTCGAATATCTGCAGAAGAACACAATCATTCAGTACCATGTTACTGATATCTGATACCCTCTGATCAGTGTACCATGGTACTGCCACAGTATTTCTGTGTAAGGGCGCTGTACCTCTTGTAACACAGGGATGACAGGTGGTTGTCTCTGTTGTAGGAAATACAGCACCATGAGGATGTAAGCATAGGAGGAGAGACTTCCTCTGGAGGCGTCGCCAATGTCGCAGCGCTGAAAAACACACACATTTACATTTCAGAACCATTTTTTCCCCTAGTGTGCATGTAATCAATATTATAGCATACAGTTATTTGCTATGCATTCACATAAGGATAAAATGTATCGAAAACAGCAGTGACATGGTACACTAAATCTAAAATATTGATGTAAATTTAAATGTTTAAATGTTTTAATTTAAAGATTTTCTAATTCTTTATTAAATAAACAGTTTTATGAGCTCTTATTAACTGTACAATTAATAAGAATAATTTTTCATTCACTATTTTATTCCATGTATACACTGTTGTTCAAAAGTTTGGGTGGGTAAGATTTTAATGTTTTTGAAAAAAAAAAAAAAAAAGTATCTTCCGCTCACCAAGGCTGCATTTATTTGATCAAAAATACAGTAAAATTTTGAAATATTTTTACAATTTAAAATAGCTGTTTGCTATTTGATTATATTTTAAAATGTAATTTATTTCTGTGATCAAAGCTGAATTTTCAGCATCATTACTCCAGTCTTCAGTGTCACATGATCCTTCAGAAATCATTGTAATATGCTGATTTGCTGCTCAAGATACATTTCTTACTACTATTAATACTGAAAACAGTTGTGCCGCTTCATATTTTTGTGATACATTGTTTCAGGATTTAACAGAAAGTTCAAAAGAACAGCATTTATGTGAGTTAGAAATCGTTTGTAACATCATAAAAGTCTTTACTGTCACTGCTGATCAATTTAATGCATCCTTGCTGAATAAAAGTATTTATTTCGTTCAAAAAAAAAAAAAACCTACTGACCCCAAACATTTGAAACATCAGAAGTTTAGAAGTTTTGTAAAAAAATTTATTCAAGTACAATTTATATTTGTCTACAAAAGGTTAAGCATTTTTAGGAAGATGTGATAATCAAAAATAACGTGCATGCAATTGAACTACTACTGTAGATGAACTACTCATGCAGGTTCCTTTAGCACTAGCTGTCTATGAATATTGTAGGGAATATTTTATGCAACTATCTGCATTCTGCGAATTAAAATCACATTTATGATGACAACAGCAGAAATATCTGGTCCTACCTTGGCAAATACTTTCATAGTGTAGCCCAGATACTGCACACGAGGGTCTATAGCAGCATATGTGGCCAGCATCCGGGTGTTGTGTTGGGCCTGAGATACAAAAACATTCAAATAAAATTAATAGAAATGTATATAATAATAATAATAACAACAAAAACACAATATAACATGATATAATATATAATGAGAGAGAGAGTCTCACCAATGTGTTGTAGAGGCTGATATCTCCCTCCAGTCCGCTCTGCCTGTGTTCAAACTTCACTATAGGCACTTTAGCAGTTGTGATAGGCAAGATATTCCTTAAACCTGAACCACACAAACAAATGAATCCTTCAGCACTGAAGAATCAACTCATACTGACTTCACTTTCACAAAATAAATCACTCAAATAAGTACCTGTGTGTTTCTTCAGCACCTTGGCTAAACCCTCGATGATCTCCTTACAGTTCAGCTTCTACAAGAAAAACAAGAACGAAACCAATTAAACATCAGGAGATAATTGGCTCAAAAATGTTTTGAAAGTCAATAACACAAATTGATCTCATTTTGAATGTTTTTAAGCACACACAAACATTAAAACAAGTGAAAATCATCAACACATTATAATGCACATTACAAAAACTGGAAAATGTGTTGAGTACTTTTGAAACTTGGCATGATAAAAATGAAATAAAAATAAAGCATGTTTCTAATATGCATGTGTCTAATCATACAGATATTTACAAAAAAGTGTCTAAAAATCAATATAAAACATGGCATGTCCCTCTTTTGAAGGAGCAACAGGATTTCTACCTCAGCGGTGTCGTGACCCTCCAGTGTCATACAGATGTCCAGGTCACTGTCGCGAAAGCCAAAGCCGTTCTTAGAAGAGCCAAACAGACAGAGCTGGGCCTTATCTGAACAAAAACAGAACAGAGATTCATTTATGTCAAAAAATAGGGATACTGCAGTTAATCGATCACTTTATAATCACAAAAACTGTGAAATCAAGATTTTTCCTCGGACTAAACTCACAGCATTGGCAGTCTTAGACTAACATTACATTTATTAATGGACTGAACTGTAGTTAGTGGTTTAAAATGTCCCTTCCTGTCTCAGTACTGAAAGCATGAAAACTAGTTATTGTTTTGGTTTACACTATAGTATACATTACTGCAGTTTGTACTTTCATTACTAGGGTTGTGCCGATAGACTATAGTATCGTGCATCGACGATAGTCAGACATATCGCTTGTGGCTGATGCCTTTGACAATAGCAAGACAATTATTTTTATCATTATTATTATTATTATTAAGAATAATAATTATTATTTTTATTAGGCTAGTAATACTATCTAATTAATATTAGGGCTTATTTGTTGCATTATATTTCTTTTTCCGCATTTTTACAGTATTGCGTGTTATAACCAATCACACACGATTATGTTGAGCTTATGAATGCAATGGCCAATCAGAGACGTTCAGATGAGTCATCGTTGAAACAGCGCAGTTCTGTTGTTGACTGAATTCTGACTCGCAAATTCTCTCTTCGTAAACAATGTGCAGATGTACGCGCGATGTAACTAGGCTATATGAGATTTATTCATCATTCAGTGTAGATTCACTGATTTTAACGGGAGTGTTTTTAAAGTGCAGAAACTCGCGCTAGACTGAGCTTGTGATGTTCTCTGCTCGTTTTCTGTAACTGTTAGCTGCTTTTTGAATAACTGAGGAAATGTAAGCATTATAATTAGTAACTTACGATGTTTCTATTAATTTGTTATGTTAAACAAATTCAGTCATATTAAAAGCATTGGGCTGCTTTTAGCCTTACACTGGAGTTGGTTCACTTTCCAATGAAACTAAGTAAATAAATAATTAAATAAATCAGCACGATAATATCGTGTATCGTCGATCTCACAGGCTAACAATAGGACGATATGAAAAATGAACATATCACCCAACACTATTCAGTACTTTTATTTGTTTGTAAACAGACCCTTCTAACAGACTGTGATGATTTTTAGTTAACATTTTTATTGCCAGCCGAACCCCTTTGAGCTAAAATATTCACTTTAAGTTAGTTAATACTTAAATATCTTCTTTTTTTTAATATAAATAAATCCTTTGATATTTTAAAATAATTTATTGCTTTTTTTAATTTGACATTATCATGACTTAATAAATTATTAGCTTTTCATCATCTCATGAACCCCAGTTTGTAAAATCCTATTATAAATCTAGCAATTTTTTAAATATTTTAATACATTTTTTAAAAAATGTATTATATCTTTATAACACAAGATTCAATGATTCAAATATATATATATATATATATATATATATAGCTTTTTATTATATAAAAGAAAATAAACTTTGTTGCAATATATATACACACACACATATAGAAAATATGCATTAGCAAAATATATATGTTAACACTGTTGTATATGTATGAACATGTTTCCATACCATTGTACTCTTTTCTGATGAAGCGCTCCAGACTGCCCAGAATCTGTTCTCTCTTCTGCTGCTCGATGAGAGACGGCGACAGCTCACCTACAAACACAAAAACATCACAACTAAGCCTGAAGTATGCAGGGTAAATTCAAACAAAAACACTCAAGCTGCTAAGTCTCTTAATGGAATGCATGTGAGTATTAAAAACAGAAGATGGTAAAGTATGGGATGGTGCTCACGGTAGCACAGCATGCAGAGTCCGTCCAGGATTTCTCTGAAGTGCTCGGTCATGGGCGGCAGGGCTTTCAGCTCGACCTTCTTGAAGTCTTCAGGGCATTCGTCTTTAAGGTGGCCGTCTCGCTTGCAGATGCTGCACACGACCGTTGGCGGCTGCGAAGCAAAACAACCAGCAGATACTTAACTTCTGGTTCACAGCAAAAGATTTTTTACCATAATACATGTGATGCACATGTGTGCCATAGTATAAAAAATATATGTAATAAATCTGAAATTAAAAAATGACTCCAGACGATTGAATTATTGGATTCCATGCCTATTCCACCCTGTCTTAGAATTAAAGAATCAATTTTTTTTGCTGCTGTGCTTTAAACCTTTTATACACTATCGTTTAAAAGTTTGTGATCTGTACAATTTTTTTCCTTTAAGAAATTAATACTTTTACTCAGCATGAGTTTATTAAATTGATCAAAAGTGACAGCAAAGACATTTATAATGTTATAAAACATTTTTATTTCAAATAAATGCTGTTCTTTTGAATTTTCCACAAAAATATGAAGCAGCACAACTGTTTTCAACATCAATAATAATCAGAAATGTTTCTTGAGCAGCAAATCAGCATATTAGAATGATTTCTGAAGGATCATGTGACACTGAAGACTGGAGTAATGATGCTGAAAACTCAGCTTTGATCACAGAAATAAATTACATTTCACAATACATTCAAAGAAAACTGTTCTTTTAAAGTGTAATAATATTTCACAATATTACTGCTTTTACTGTTTTTTTTTTAAAACTTCTTCCTTCTCATGTGACAATTTCTTGAAATTCAGACCAATTCACTAATTAATCGTTCATACCATTTTGAGAACTGCTTTGACTGATTCACTGAAAAAAAACTGATTCATATGAACAATTTCACTGGCTTAGAAGCCAGTTTTAGTCCACATAAACTTTACACAAGATCAATATCTTCTCGATTTTTGAGCCAAACACAAGTATTGTAAATGTAAATTCACGATGCCTGCAAAACAGATTTTAAGATCAGGGTTGCCAGATCTAATCAAAACTATCCCAATCATGTCCCCCCCCCCCCCAACAACAACTTAGGACTTAAAAAAAAAAAACCAAAAGCAACAGTGTAAAAGTAGCCCAACTCCACGGTAAAACTGCAGACTTGGCAACCCTGTTTTAAAAAATATATATATAAAATTTTCCATAGTCAAGCACCACAAATATTGCAATATCCCATGCAATTACCTTTCCTCCAGTGAAGATCATCCTGTCAAAGACATAGTGCATGTCCTCTGGAGCAATACTTTCCTGTTTCCCCATCTCTAGATCTTTATCCTCCTCCTCCTCCTCGCTGTCCATCAGCAAGCCGTTCAGAGCGGAAGGAGACGCGGCTGCGGAAAGATCCTGGGAAACGGCCTCAGATCCGGCGTCCATCCCACCTTCGCTCACCAGGAGCTCAGTGAGCCCCACTCTCAGGCTCTCCTCTTCCTCCATATCCCTCTCGTCCTCATCATCACTGCTGTCTGCGTCCTCCTCGCCGCTCTTCTCCAGCTCCACCCGGTTCTTTCGGTCCAGGCTGCGGGATCGGGCCGTGCGAGAGCGTCTGGCGTTCGCTCCGTTCCTGCTCTGAGGACAGGCGAAATACTTGTAGGCTGTGCGGAAACGCTCCTGGATGTACTCAAACACCATCTGACTGTTCAGACTGCGAGCCACATTCCTCTTCAACGCAAATGGATCTGAAACACATCGTTTAGTCATTTACAAATGCTTTCATACTGCAGTTGTTGCTCCTTTTCATATGGATCTTAATGCGACAAACAAAGTGCACTTAAAATCAGATGAAAGTGTACAACACTGTGCTTTTTGATATTGTTTATCAGTATCGGTTGATACTGGATATTGAACTGTGTTCATTTTTAGATTACCTGTGCAATCATCTAATGCTCATCTTAAGCTAATCAGTAACACTTTGCAATTAAACTTCATTTGTTTACATTAGTTAATCTGACCAAACAATGAACAACACTTCTTCAACATTGATTAATAACAGGTGATGTTACTTAAAACATTTACTAATGCATTTTTTTTTTTTAATCAAAAGTCGTATCTGTTAACATAGGTAACAAACAAAGTTATATTTTATATTAACTAAGATTAACAATTGTGACCAGTGCTGGCAAAATGAGTCGGAATGCGCAAATTTTCAAAAATGAGTTCTTTTCATTTTCATCTATTTTATATAGATCTATTATATATATATATATATATATATATATATATATATATATATAAATTATTAACTATATCCATTAACTATTATATAAAAGAAATGTCACAGACTTACTACATAAATATTCTGAACATTATAATATTCTGAATATAATAAAATTGTTAGAATATTCAATAGATTTTAGTTAAACTTTAGTATTACTGATTACTATTACTGATACTATTACAGTATTTTTCTATAGTTTGAAATAGCTTTCATTTTTAGAATGACAGTTTTTATTTTAATTTTAAGATTATTTTTAGTAATTTTGTGTTTTGTCATTTTCAATGTCAAAACAACATTTTAATATATTTAAAAAAAAAATATTACTCGGTTTTATTTTTTTTTTAGTTTTGTGACAATTTTATTTTATTTTGTTTCAATTAATAAATATGATTTTAATCATATTTTTCTAATGCTATCATCCATTAATTCACCTGCTGCATTTAAAAAACATAGTTTTTAGAGTTAGATTTTTAAATTTATTTAGATATAACTGTACAGAATTTTTATATCAGCTAATATCTAGCAGTTTTTAGCCATAACATTAAAATAACTAACAGCCTATCAGCCAGAACATTATATTGTTTTGTCTATTAGATTATTTTGGCATTTATTAACAGTGCATCCATAAAGAGGAAAAATAGAAAAAAACTCCATAAATCTTATTTGAAACTCATTTTGCTGAATGAATGGAAAAACGTGAACCATCTGGATATAAACCAAGAGCTCACACTCAACAGGAAGTTAACCAACAAATGAAGTGTTCACAATGTAACATCAGTGTTAACCACACTGGATCTCTGTGGTCTCACCCTCGATGGCGAGTCTGCGGCGAGGCCAGTTCTTGAGCTCCCGCGGCAGCAGCTCTTTCAGACGGATGCTGATGATGTGCTCCTCCAGCGCAAACTCCAGCGTATAAAAGCGCAGGAGCTCCAGCCACAGCTGACCCAGAGACGCGCTCACAGGCTGCGCCAGCGTCAGACGAGTCTACAAACACACACATACACACATTACTAAAAATACTTTCACTAGGGCTTCTTTAATACAGTCCTGAGTAGGGATCACACTTTCATGTTGCGATTAATTGCTAATGCTTTTTTATCACGGTATGCGGTATTATCACGATATTGAAATTTTCTTGCAAAAAAAGTGTTGTCATAATACAGTATGACAGGTTTAATAACTTTTTTCTTATAACAAAAAGAACTGAACATTTAAATACAATAAAGCAATACACAAATGTATAAAGTTAAAAATTTGACAGAAAGTGCAAAAGAATTATGAAGACCAACAGGTATCACTTTACAATAAGATCTCATTAGTTAACCTTAGTTAATGCATTAACATTAACAATGAGCAATAGCTACATTTGCTACAGAACTTATTCATCTTTGTTTAAAAAAAAAATACAACTCTTAGTTCATGTTAGCTCAAGTTCATTAAAAAACACAGTTGCAAGTTTTGAATTTAACAATGTGTTATTAAATATTGGAATTAGCTAAGATTAATTAATGTTTAGAAGAATTTTTCATTGGGAGCTTATGTTAACTAATGAAGCCCTAATGTAAAGTGTCACCGAACAATAAAGAATCAAAACACTTTCAAACAATATCTAGGGCATGTTGTAGTCCAGATTAAAATGTAAAGAATTTTGAAAATAAATAGCCTATTACGTCTAAATATTTAAGTATTTGGCTCTGTGATGAACACCATAGCGAATACACAAATCTGGATGGCTGTTTAAATCATTTAAATACATTTCAGAAAGTAGCACAGCTGCTTTGTTTCCGGGGTAACGGCTGCATTTCTGCTGTTCAGAGCCATCTGCAGTCAGAGAGTGAATGTGTGCTTTCATCCAGAGCGTCTCTCACGTGTTCAGCCATGCGCTTCTCATCTGTGCTTAGCTACATCAGAGTGTGCATGCGTATTCGAGGCAGTTTATAGCGGTGTTGTGCATTGTGACCAGTTGATGGGAAAAGTATTCTTAAAATGCATTCAAAATTCTAAATAATTTGTAATAAATATTTTTTCTCTGTATTTTGAAGTGCCCACGATAACAATATCGTGAATATTCATTATCGTGATATATGGCATTACCGAATACCGGCACATGTCTAGTCATTAGTAGCAGTGAAAGGCTCACTTTGCCCTTAGCGTGTTCAGCCTTCTTCTCTTTCTTCTCGGTCTGGGTTTTGTGTTCGGGTTTGGCTTTGCCGTCCCCGCGGCCCTCGCCTGCAGGAGCGGGTCTGTGCTCCCAACCCACAAACGAGCCCGACTCCATCCCCGTCAGGTGAAACTCATCCACACGCTTCACGTCGAAGCCCTTGATCTGAACAGACATGAACAAGAATGCAGTTATTTATTTAGATCTTACAGATGTGACAAAGCCAAATGCAATCATCCTCACTCGGGGGACCCCATCCTAAAATCTAAAAGACAGCTATAAATTTTCATGTATGTAAAACAAGAATTATGCAACCAAAAATAAATATTAATACACAAAATATTATTTGGAAAATACTTGGTTTCTTTTATGTTACATTATTACTGTGCCGTTAGATGTATTACTTGTTGAAATGGGTTTTTTTTATGCTGAAAATTTATATTATTATAAATATCTAGTTTCTGTTTTGTTACATTATTAAATTTTTTCCCCATTCACTACAGTATTGGGCTATCAGATCTTTTTTAATGAAATTTTAAACAAATTTATAATGCAAAAAATGAACATTCTAAATATGCATAAAATATTATTTGGAAAACAGTTTCTATTATGTTACAAAAAAAAAATTCACTCACTATAGTGCTGTTCTGTTAGATGTACATTTATTTAAATACTTATTTTTTTTTAAATTTATTAAATCAAAATATTCTGCAAATTATTATAATAACTATTATTATTATTTAGAAAATTAATAATACTAATTTTTATAATATATTATCATAACTGCATTATTATTATTATTATCTTGCAATTATTTTCTTTTCCCTCCTACCCACTATAGTACTTTGCTGTTAGTTCTATTATCTGTTTTGTTTTTTAAATGCATTTACACTGTGAAAATGAGTATAATAAATACACGGAAATTATTATTCAGAAAATATTTAGTTTCTATTAGCTGGCAGTTATGTTTATCTTCCACTCACGACTATGCTATTAGATGTATTATTGGTTCATTTTAAATACATTTCTTAACTCAATTTATTCTGAAAACAATTATTATTATCAATATGTGTAAAATATTATTTGGAAAATATTTAATTTTTTTTTTTAATTTGTACTGTGCTTACAGATGTATTGCTTATTTACAACATTATGAATCAGTTTATAATCAATTTATAATCAATTTATACTGTGGAGAAAAAAATATATAAATATGCAAAAAAAAAAAACCTAAATATTTATTTTCTATTGTTACGCAAGTACATTTTTTTTTATTACAACTCACTATAGTACTGTGCTGCTCTTAGATGCATTCTTTGTTAATTTAAAAAAATATATATTTTAAAACCTCGCTCTATCTCTATATATCTATATATGTCTATATCTATCTATATATATCTATATATGTCTATATCTATCTATCTATCTATCTATATATATATATATATATATATATATATGTATAAAATTTAGTTAGATTATTATTTCCACATTTTTTACAGTTTCGTAAAACATGAGTCTGTACCCAGTGTCCTAGATAAACAGGCAGGATGGGCTTGGCTCTCTGTTGCAGGAAGAATATGACCATCAGAGACAGCGAGTAGGACGGGATTCCTCCCTCCGCCTGACAGTCGATGTGGCACAGCTACAGATAAACACACAATCTCGTTAGACCTTGATGGCTACATGATTTCAGGAAAACGTGACGGTGAGTCTTACGTACATTGGCCCAATGACGGAAGGCCAGAACCAGAGGCACGAGCCTCGGCTCCAATCTGGCCAGAGCTGCAAGGTGATTGGTGGTGAGGCACGCGACATCATTTCCTGCGCTCACTTTGCACATTAACCCACTGCAGAGACAACAAACAACTCCTATCAGCTATGACAGGCTATTATTGATGTCTTCAAATGTTTATTCTTTGTGTGCTGTGACTATTTATAGAAGCGTTTTATTGCTGACATGAAACCGACCTGGCCACATCTCTGCAGAAAACAACAGGGACTTTGGCATGAAAATCTGACTCCACCTCAGCAAACTCCACTGGAAACAAAAGCGAAACTCGAGTTAATCTGAGCTCTCGAAACTCAAATCTGCTGCATTTATGAACTTTCAGCTGTTAGAGCTGGTAAACAGTCAAGTGAAGCACATTTATATTACAAACCTTCTGATCTAAAGTCTTAAATCACTGAAATGAGTATTGTAGACTCACAAGCAAAAAAATAAAATAAAATAAATATATATATTTATATATTGTGTTAATGTTTATATATAAATGTTATTTACAAAATTTTAACATGTAAAATGTACACCATTTCTAAATAATATATTATACTGTTTTATATATTTAGTACTTTTACACTTATTTTTCCCCTTCCTTTTTTTTAAAGTTACATATAGATTTATATCATAAATATATTTCATAAAATATTATTTGTATTATTAATAAGAATCAGAATCAGAAATAGAATGAGCTTTATTGCCAGGTATGTTTACACATACGAGGAATTTGTTTTCATGACAGAAGCTTCCGCAGCGCAACAGAATGACAGTGACAGGACAAAAAACACAGATAATAGAAAGAAGAATTAAAAAGAACAAGTAAATAAGGAATAACAATATACAACTTGACAATTGTATGAGTAGACTGTTGTTTTTTTTCAGAATCAGAATGAGCTTTATTGGCCAAGTATGTTTACACATACGAGGAATCTGTTGTAGTGACAGAAGCTCCACAGTGCAACAAAGACAGCAACAGGACAGGACACAGATTATAAAAGAATAATATACAAATAGGCAATGTATAACACAGCAAAAACAATATATAATATAGACAGTTATGTGTATACAGGTCTGATATGTGCAAATTTGAAATAAAAAAATTAGATAAATAAAAAAGTAGGTAAGTGTGGTGAATAAATAATAGAGTTGTGCGTTCCGAGTTTTATTGTCAAGTGTTCATGAGATGGATTGCCTGAGGGAAGAAACTGTTTCTCTGTCTGGTCGTTCTGGTGCTCAGAGCTCTGTAGCGTCGACCAGACGGTAACAGTTCAAAGAGGGAGTGTGCTGGATGTGAGGGGTCCAGGGTGATTTTACCAGCCCTTTTGCTCACTCTGGATAAGTACAGTTCTTGGAGACTGGGGAGGGTTGTACCAATTATTCGCTCAGCAGTCCGGACTACCCTCCGTAGTCTTCTGAGGTCAGATTTGGTAGCTGAGCTGAACCAGACAGTTATTGAAGTGCAGAGGA
>JAFVLL020024089.1:15297-44455 GCA_021397915.2 Tor tambroides | reverse complement strand
GGATCTCACAGGAAATGATCCTGGACAATCAGGAGTGAAGCAGCTCAATGATTTACTACAGGATCCAAACTGTCAGCTGAAGACACTGAGGTGAGACGTGATAAAATAATACAAAATAAATAATGTGCAGGTAAATTATTTATATAAATATTTGTCTAATACAATTTGTTGCAGTAAAGTAAATCTAAGACAAACCCTTTCACAGAGTTTCAGAATCAGATGTTATTTTTCACCTAGTGAAAACTGAATTGAATCCTGCTTCATCTTCCCTTCTTTAGGTTTTTGGGTCCTGCTGCAGATGAAGCCTGTCAGTATGTGAATGGATTTGTGGGTAAAAACCCATTACTCCTGAGAGAACTGAATCTGAGTGGACATGAACTAGGAGACACACGAGTGAATCAGATCTCTGCTCTACTGCAGGATAAACACTGTAAACTCAACAAACTGATGTGAGGTTTTTTTTAAGCTTTGTTACAGTGACACTTAAAATCCTGCTGCTGGGTGTGTTTTATCTATCTTTTACAAGAGAGTGCTGACTGAAAGACGATATGGGACTTTTGTAATATGATCATCATCATCATTATCATCCCCACCAGTAATTTTCAACTGTCAGCTAATACATACTGGGAAATATTAAGATTAAATTAAATCTGTTTTCTCTTAACAGTCTGAATAACAGCGATATCACAGAAGAGGGTTGTCGTGTTCTGGCTGCAGCTCTAAATTCAAATCCATCAAATCTAAAAGAGCTGAATCTGAGTAAGAATAAACTCGGAAACTCAGGAATGAAGATCATTTTGACTCTGTTTGAAAATGTACAGTGTAGACTGGAAAAGCTGAAGTAAGTATTTTAAAAGTGTATCCCATTAATCACTCTGCTTATAACATGCATATGGAAGGTTCACTTAATTTTACATTTGCAGAATTTTTTTGTGGACAGATGTTTACAGCATTTCACAAGATTTGTAGCAAAGAATTTATAGTCCTGATGTGAACTAAACACAGAGACTTAAAAGTCACTGTGCAAATTTCCACCAAAATAAAAGCTTGAGGGTTTAACATTCGAAGATAAAGAAATAAGACATAAATATTACTATAATAACTGTATCATTCCATCCATTCTCCAGACTGCTTGTTAGGGGCCAAGCCCGAAGGGCTGTAGCCCCTATTGTATCTGTATGTTTTTTATTATTATTATTATTATTATTATTTTCCTCAATGGGAGTCTGTGGCAACCCTATGAAAAGAACACAGGAAAATGATGAAAATTGGCACACTTGTAGTGATGGACATGAATAGTGTTCTGACCAACTTTGGGGTCTCTAGGACCAACTCTATAGTGCCACCACTAGTTAAAAAAAATCAACATTAAAATGGTAATAACTCATGAACCCCTAATTCTAGAAAAATGAAACTTAGTGCACCTGATTACTCCCTTCATGCTGATCACATTCAATAGCTTACATTAAGACTCCACCCATTATAGTAGCGGCCATTTTGAAAAGTACAGTATTCTGTCTTTTCGCTACTCCTCCTTCAAAATTGATCCAGTTCTTCCCAAAATTGGCTTAGATGGTCTTTGGGCTGAGCCGCATAGAATTTTTAAAAAAAAATTTTATTCATCTTTGTTCAAAAGCTATGATGTCGTGAACTTAACGAGGTTGACCCAAAATTAGTTCAGAAGCTTTATCTCAGCCAAACTTTGATCAATCGACACAAAACTTGGTACATTTCATCAACACCATGAACTGAGAATATATGCCAAAGTTCAGTTGAACCATGTGTCTGCCATTTTGAATTTTTTTCATAAATTGCTGTATCTTTTGAAATATTTGACATAGCTGCACAAAAATCGGTAGAGGTCATCAACACCATGTCCCGGAGGTAACTGAGAAGTTTGAACACAGCGCCACCTAGCATTCCAGAGATATAGCATTTTTTTTGTAAAAATGCTTATAACTTTTGAAAAAGTATGAAAGTATCCTTTTATTCTCAGGGTTATGCCAATTCTGACGTTATGTCATTTTTCATTTTTCATCAATGTGCCTGTCCACCATATTGAAGTAAATGGAAAAAAAAAAATTGATACTCCTCCCACAAATTTTGCCCAATTTTGTCCAAAAATTTTGTCTGACCAGATGATCTTTGGACCAAGCCACACAGAAATTACTAAACAGATTTTTGATTTTCACTACCGTTCCCAAGAAATATCTCTCCAAAGCAGACCATGCCTATGTTTGTTGACTTATGTTAGTTAGCTTAGCGTACTAATTAGTTAGCATTCTAACCAGTTACCAAGCTGTTTAATTTGACTCTTTAGCTATCAAGTTAACCATGCTAAAATGCTAAATAACTTTATTAGGGAGCTCATTCTCACACCTAAACCTTTCCTCAGCAGCCTGTTGAAAGTGCATCTACTGAGTGGCACACTCTGCTAAGCCACTGTCCTCGAACCTTTCAGGTCATGGGTTCGAATCTGGTGTCACACATGTCCAGACCAGCATGTTTACTGTGGCAAGAAATGATGCTGAAGTTGCTTCTTTTCCAGATTTTGTGCTTTTCAAAGTATGATCTCACCTAAGCTTATTAAATACTACATATTTATATACAAAATCTTAATTCTGAGTTGAGTGTCACCTGAATTATGGAGCTTCAGCATCTGCGTAAACACACGTCTTCTCAGTGGTGCAATGAGCTGGATGACAGGCACTTGACCCAGAGATTGTGGGTTCTAATCCTGTTTGGTACAACTTTATATAACTTTTGTGTCCCTTGGAGCCAATTGCTACAGTTCTACCTTCAAAAACTCAAGTCTCTGTAAAATTAAACAAACAACAGCATATGAGTGGCATGCTGTGTAAATTAAAAGGCTATTGCTTTGAAGATTCTATACAAATTCAGTGTGTAGCAAGTGTTTAACCATGGAAACTGTGTCATGTTTAAAAGTATTCAAATAATATCCAACTTTCAAAAAGGCCAAAAATGACCAAATAGGGCTTGGCCCCGATAATTGCTGCATGCAGCTATATGCAAATCTCATATTGGTGGATAAAAGTAGTAGCTAAAGCTATTAGTTGTATAATTGTGTGTATAGATAGCTTAATTTTATTTGTTGTCTGTTCTACAGGTTGAACTGCGTCAGTATTACAGGTGAAGGTTGTGCTGCTCTGGCATCAGCATTTAATTCAGACCTCAGAGAGCTGGATCTGAGTGGGAATCAACTAGGAAACTTAGGAGTAATAGAAATCTCCAGTGTGCTGAGAAATTCACAATGCACACTACAGATACTCAGGTCTGAATTTGGTTAATTTAGACATGAATCAGTGTACAGCTAAAGCTCCAACTGGTCTGTAAACTGGCATTGTGTAACAAGGAACAAGTCAGTAATGTTACTTACAGTAGTGAAAAATGTGTTTGTGTAGAAAAATATATAAAGTATTGACAAACAGATTGCATTTTTGAGATGCTGGGAAATATAAATATCCTATTAGTGTGCTGAATGCTAATACTTGTTTTAATGTTTGTTTTTTATTTGGTTGTTTTTGGCTTTCTGCAGGCTTTCAGACTGCAGTATCACTGAAGATGGTTATAAAGCTCTGGCTTCAGCTCTGAGATCAAACCCTTCACACCTGATAGAGCTGGATCTCACAGGAAATGATCCTGGACAATCAGGAGTGAAGCAGCTCAATGATTTACTACAGGATCCAAACTGCCAACTGAAGACACTGAGGTGAGACTTGATAAAATGATTTGTGAGACAAAATAAAATACATGCCTGTGAACAGTTTATAGAAGTAGCTTCACTACAGAGCTTTGAAGTCTGTCCCCGCCATTGGCAGAATTTTCCGGCTTTCTGTGTTTTCACAAAATATTCTGGGGGCCATTAAATTTTGTGAAAATGAAAAAAAAATAAATAAATGCTGGCGGTGGTTGGCAACGTAAAAAAAAAAAAAAAAAAAAAAAACCCTGCCATGGAAAGAGTTAAGCTATATTTTCTAGTATATAAAAGGTTAATTGAATCCTGTTTCATCTTCTCTTCTGTAGGTTTTTGGGTCCTGCAGCAGAAAAAGCCTCTCAGTATGTGGCTGGAATTGTGGGTAAAAACCCGTTACTCTTGAGAGAACTGAATCTGAGTGAACATGAACTAGGAGACAAACAAATTAATCAGATCACTGCTCTACTGCAGGATAAACACTGTACACTCAAGACATTTCAGTGAGTATCGTAAATGTTTTAATATTAAACGTAAAATATTACATTGTTTGAAGTTAGATGTTCGGTAACTGGTTCAGATTAAGACTGTCATTGCTGTTCATTAAAGGTTTTGAGATCAACTGGAGAATGTTTCCGGTCTTTGTTTTCTTTCTGTACAGACTGAAAAATAACAGTATGACAGAAGAAGGTTGTGCTGCTCTGACTTCAGCATTTAGTTCAAATCCTTCAAACTTGATAGAGCTGGATCTGAGTGGAAATAAAATAGGAAACGCAGGAATGAAGAAGATTTGTTGCCTGTTGGAAAATCCACAAATCAGATTGGAAAAACTAAAGTGTGTATTTCAGTTATTTACATTTCTACATGTTAATATACATTTGTATATGTCAATTGTAAGTAATGCCATTAAAGGTGCACAATTTTTTTTTTCATAGTTAAAAATGAAGAAAATTTGCTAGCATGTCAGTGATCTAAACTGTCCACTTGCCTTACTTCAATTCATTAATATTACAACAATAATATTTTAATAATGCTTTATAAATTGAGCCGTCAGGTTGAAATTTATGGATCTGTGCCTTTATTTGTCTTTCTGTGGTTATCTCTGACTGTATATATTTTGTGTGTACTGAGGTCACTACAGTGTTTGCATCTTGTCTTTACAATAGTTGATTAGAATATTAACTAGTCATCTAGCTGCCTACTTGATATAAACACCACTGGTAACCATAGAAATTTCAAACAATGAGACTCATCTGAGATCAAGTAGAGTGCATAACTGATGGTAAATAATTCTGCAAGTGATGTGTAATTTTAATTATTTATTTATTTATTGTATTTGTATTATAAGTAATTCTGAGTTATAAGGAAGAATGTCATCTTTTTTAGACTTTCAGACTGCAGTATCACTGAAGAAGGTTATAAAGCTCTGGCTTCAGCTCTGAGATCAAACCCTTCACACCTGATAGAGCTGGATCTCACAGGAAATGATCCTGGACAATCAGGAGTGAAGCTGCTTAATGATTTGCTACTGGATGACTCCTGGAAATTAAAGGCCATTAGGTGATAAACCTTCAAATGTTTAAAACTAAACTTCAGTTGTGAAATCAGTTGTATTAAACTACAGGGTGGGCCATTTATATGGATACACCGTAATAACATGGGAATGGTTGGTGATATTAAAGTCCTGTTTGTGGCACATTAGTATATGTGAGGGGGCAAACTCCTCAAGATGGGTGGTGACCATGGTGGCCATTTAGAAGTCGGCCATCTTGGATACAACTTTTGTTTTTTCAATAGGAAGAGGGCCATGTGACACATCAAACTTATTGGTAATGTCACAAGAAAAACAATGGTGTGCTTGGTTTCAACGTAACTTTATTCTTTCATGAGTTATTTACAAGTTTCTGACCACTTATAAAATGTGTTCAATGTGCTGCCCATTGTGTTGGATTGTCAATGCAACCCTCTTCTCCCACTCTTCACACACTGATAGCAACACCGCAGGAGAAATGCCAGCACAGGCATCCAGTATCCGTAGTTTCAGGTGCTGCACATCTCGTATCTTCACACCATAGACAATTGCCTTCAGATGACCCCAAAGATAAAAGTCTAAGGGGGTCAGATCGGGAGACCTTGGGGGCCATTCAACTGGCCCACGACGACCAATCCACTTTCCAGGAAACTGTTCATCTAGGAATGCTCGGACCTGGCACCCATAATGTGGTGGTGCACCATCTTGCTGGAAAAACTCAGGGAACGTGCCAGCTTCAGTGCATAAAGAGGGAAACACATCATCATGTAGCAATTTGAAATATCCAGTGGCCTTGAGGTTTCCATTGATGAAGAATGGACCCACTATCATTGTACCCCATATACCACACCAAACCATCACTTTTGTTGTTCCAACAGTCTTGGAGGGATCCATCCAATGTGGGTTAGTGTCAGACCAATAGCGGTGGTTTTGTTTCTTAACTTCACCATTCACATAAAAGTTTGCCTCATCACTGAACAAAATCTTCTGCGTGAACTGAGGGTCCTGTTCCAATTTTTGTTTTGCCCATTCTGCAAATTCTGTGCACCGATCTGGGTCATCCTCGTTGAGATGCTGCAGTAGCTGGAGTTTGTAAGGGTGCCATTTGTGAGTAGCTAATATCCGCCGAAGGGATGTTCGACTAATGCCACTCTCCAGTGACATGCGGCGAGTGCTACGCTGTGGGCTCTTGCTGAATGAAGCTAGGACAGCCACTGATGTTTCTTCATTAGTGACAGTTTTCTTGCGTCCACATTTTGGCAAATCCAACACTGAACCAGTTTCACGAAACTTAGCAAGCAGTTTGCTGACTGTAGCATGGGAGATGGGTGGTCTCCTGTAGGGTGTCTTACATTGAAATCTGCTGCAATGATCCGGTTACTGCGTTCACCAGATATCAACACGATTTCGATCCGCTCCTCACGTGTTAACCTCTTCGACATGTCAATGGCTGTGAACAAAGAGAAACTTGTAAATAACTCATGAACGAATAAAGTTACGTTGAAACCAAGCACACCATTGTTTTTCTTGTGACATTACCAATAAGTTTGATGTGTCACTTGGCCCTCTTCCTATTGAAAAAACAAAAGTTGTATCCAAGATGGCCGACTTCTAAATGGCCACCATGGTCACCACCCATCTTGAGGAGTTTGCCCCCTCACATATACTAATGTGCCACAAACAGGACTTTAATATCACCAACCATTCCCATGTTATTACGGTGTATCCATATAAATGGCCCACCCTGTAGATAGAGGTGTTAAGTAAACCATTGTGGAATAGGAATGATGTAAGCTACAATTACATTGCAGTTCAGAGAAATTCATTACTGACACACAACTGAATTTGTGACAAAAAATAATATAAAAACATAAATTATCTAAAATTCTTGTCTGCTTCCTGTAGGTTTCTGAAAAGTCCTGCTGCAGAGGAAGCATGTGAGTATCTTACTATAGTTTTGGGTAAAAGTCCATTATTACTGAAAGAACTGGATCTGAGTGAAGATAAATTGGGAGCCCTGGATGGAGAGAAGCTCTCTGCTCTTTTGATGGACTCTCATAATAAACTGGAAAAAATGAAGTGAGTGGACATGGTTTAATGCTTTATAACTTTTGTTTATTCATTATAAAAGACTGTTGGTCACTTGTGTGAGCAAATATGAAGATCTGTTAATTTGATGTGTGTTGAGTATGTGTTGAATAATATAATAAATGCTGTTTTTATGTTTAGGCTGAATAACTGTAAGCTGACAGAGAAAAGCTGTTCAGTTCTAGCTACTGTTCTCTCCTCCAAAACCATCCTGAAAGAGATGAACCTGAACAACAGCCATCTGCTGGACTCAGGAGTCAAAGAGATCTGTGAGGGACTGAAGAATCCTGTGTGTGAGCTGAAGATACTCAAGTGAGTACACTTCACCATCAGCTACACTCAACACTGCTAGGCCTAAAATTTAAAGTAAATTTGAAATCTGACAATAAATATAATATACATATTAAAGAACCCGCCATCTAGCGGTTTGGCTGTGTGATTTCAGAATGAAGCACAGATGCATACACAAGATGCACAGCACAGGCTTCGCCATTTAGCTGAAGTTGTCACTCTGATTTAATACTTGATTTATTATTTGGATGGGGGGGCGTTCGGTACACCATGAGAATTTTTGATTCTGTTTGAATATTGTTACACTCCAGACAGAGTGTATTTGTTACACGTGTTGTTACACGACCAGACAGCAACAGTTCAAAGAGGGAGTCTGCTGGATACAACCTTTGCTGGGCTTTTTTAACAATGGAGTCTATGTGAATGTCCCACTTCATGTCCTGGGAGATGGTGGTACCCAGGAACCTGAATGACTCCACTGTCATTACAGTGCTGTCCATGATGGTGAGTGGGGGGAGAGCAGGGGGGTTTCTCCTGAAGTCCACGATCATCTCCACTGTTTTGAGCGTGTTGAGCTCCAGGTTGTTAAGACTGCACCAGACAGCCAGCTCTTTAACCTCCAGTCTGTAAGCAGACTTGTCACCATCCTGAATGATGCCGATCAGTGTCGTCTGCAAACTTCAGGAGCTTGACAGATGGGCCTTTAGATGTGCAGTCAGATGTGTAGAGGGAGAAGAGCTGTGGGGAGAGAACGCAGCCCTGAGGAGCTCCAGTGCTGGTCGTACGGGTGCTGGATGGGAATTTTCCCAGCCTCGATAGCTGCTGCCTGTCTGTCAGGAAGCTCGTGATCCACTGACAGAGAGATGTGGGCACGGAGAGCTGAGTTAGTTTGGGCAGGAGGAGGTTTGGAATGATAGTGTTGAAGGCCGAGCTGAAGTCCACAAACAGGATCCTCACATAAGTTCCCTGGTCTGTCTAGATGTTGCAGAACATAATGCAGTCCCATGTTGACTGCATCATCCACAGAGCTGTTTGCTCTGTAGGCAAACTGAAGAGGATCCAGCAAGGGTCCAGTAATGTCCTTCAGGTGGGTCAGCACCAGTTTGTTCATTTTTCAAATGACTTCATGACCACAGACGTTAGAGCCACAGGTCTGTAGTCATTTAGTCCTGTAATTTTGGATTTCTTTGGGATGGGGATGGTGGTGGAGCGTTTGAAGCATGAAGGGACTTTGCACAGTTCCAGTGATCTGTTGAAGATCTGTGTGAAGATGGGGGCCAGCTGGTCAGCACAGGATTTCAGACAGACTGGTGTAACACAATCTGGGTCTGGTGCTTTTTTCCTTTTCTGCTTCTGGAAGACCTGGCGCACCTCGTCCTCGCTGATCTGAAGTGTAGGTGTGGGGGAGAGGGGGGGTGCTGAAGGTGTTAATGGTTGTGTGGAGAGGTGTTCAGGGTGGGTGTGGGGTGTTTTTTTTTTTCAAACCTGAAGTAGAACTCATTCAGATCATCTGCCAGTTGTTGATTCTCCACAGTGCTGGGGGATGGTGTCTTGTAGTTGGTGATCTCTTTCAGACCTTTCCTTTCCTGAGTCGCTGGAAGTGAACTGAATCCTTAGTTTTTCAGAATAATTCCTCTTTGCCACTTTGATCTCCTTTTCCAGTGTGTATTTGGCCTGTTTATACAAGACCCTGTTCCCATTCCTGTAAGCATCTTCTTTGGCCTGACGGAGCTGTCTGAGTTTTGCAGTGAACCACGGTTTGTCGTTGTTGTAAGTTATATGAGTCCTGCTAGGAATGCACATATTTTAACAGAAACTGATATAAGATGTTACAGTCTCTGTGAGCTCGTCCAGATCATTTGCAGCAGCTTCAAAATACTCCAATCAGTAAGATCGAAACAGGCTTTTAAATCATGCTCTGCTTCATTAGTCCATCTTTTAACAGTCCTTAAAATAGGTTTAGCTGATTTCAGTTTCTGCCTGTAGGTCAGTATAAGATGAACCAAACAGTAATCAGTGAGTCCTAAAGCTTCTCTAAGGGCGGAGTGATATGCATCTTTAATTGCTGTGTAACAGTGATCCAATATATTACTGTCTCTGGTGGAACATGTAGCATGCTGTCTGTATTTTGGCAGTTCACGTGAGAGATTTGCTTTAAGTCCCCGAGAATGATTAAAACAGAGTCCGGGTGTTGTTGCTCTGTCTCTGTGATCTGATCAGCGAGTTTCTGTAAAGCTGAGCTCACGTGTGCTTGCGGAGGAATGTAAACACTCACGAGAATGAACGAGCAAAACTCCTGCGGCAAGTAGAAAGGCTTACAGTTAATTAAAAGCGCTTCCAGACCGGAACAGCACATCTTCTTTAACACTGTTACATCTGTACACCACCTTTCATTGATGTAAAAGTATGTCCCGCCGCCACACAATTTCCCTGTTGATTCTGCATCGTGATCCGCTCTAAACAGCTGAAAGCCCGGCAGACATAACGCGCTGTCTGGAATGGCGTCATTCAGCCAGGTTTCCGTGAGACACAGAGCAGCAGAGTTTGAAAAAATCCTTATTTGTCCGGGAGAGCAGAAGGAGTTTGTCCATTTTGTTGGGTAGAGAGCGGAGATTTGCCAGATGGATGCTAGCCATCTTGGCGCCGCTGATAGGCTAATATAGTGCATGTATAGGCTAATATAGTGCATGTATTTAGCAAAATGCTCTTCTCTAGAGTTAAATTCTCTAGCAAACAAATGTAAAGGTCATGCTTTGTAATAATTTAACAAGTTGTTTCATTGGCCTCTTTCCACAGTGTTTTATCATGTTTATTTGATGCTATAATTATTAGTAAAGAGGAAAGGATGATCGTTTTCACTCATTAGCACTACACCCCTTTTTATATAAGATGTACACAGTTAAAATGGGGATGGTAGATCCTTAATGCACATAAATTTATACCTGTGGGTGTGTGCTGTTATTCTAGTGGTGTTTTTATCTGATGATACATACTGATATCTGGCATTCAGCTTCATTTGATAAACATCTGTCCCTGTAAAAATAATTCTGATTAAATTCTTTAGATAATAGTTGATAGTCACCTTTCTCACAGAATAAATGATGACAGAATAAAACTTAAGTGATGTTCCTCCATGTCTGTTATCTGTTTCTCTGAATATCTCCTCATTTATTTGGCTGTAGTGGGATTTAGTCATATTTTGTCATTTGTGCAGCAATTAAATAATTTGAGACAGTGTTAATTTGAATTCATGTTTTTATCTGTTGTAGACTTTCAGACTGCAGTATCACAGAAGAAGGTTATAAAGCTCTGGCTTCAGCTCTGAGATCAAACCCTTCACACCTGATAGAGCTGGATCTCACAGGAAATGATCCTGGTCAATCAGGAGTGAAGGAACTCAGTGATTTACTAAAGGATCAAACCTATTCACTGAAGACACTGAGGTGAGTGTCCTTAAAATAATAGTCTTAAAAAAGTTTTATATGTAGGGGAATTAAACTGTCAAAAATACATTTGTAAAAGCTTTCAAATGACTAAGGACCTTTTTACAAGCTTGTGAAAATAAATCATTGTATGGTAATGTCAATGTACTTCTCCTGTGTCTAGGTTGTTGCAAAGTCCTGATGCAGAAGAAGCCTGCAAATATCTGACTGAAGTTTTTTACATTAAAAACCCATTACTCCTGAGAGAGCTGAATCTGAGTGAACATGAACTAGGAGAAACACGAGTGAATCAGATCACTGCTCTACTGCAGGATAAACACTGTAAATTCAACAGACTGTTGTGAGTATTGTCAGTTTATTATTGTAGATGTAAATTATGTTATAGAAGTCAGGTGACCTAAACACAGTTCTCAGTAATCACAGAATGTTGGTATCAAGTACGTTGTGTTTGTAAATTTTCCATCTCACGTTCATTTTAGGCTGCATGATTGTGGTCTAACAGAGGAAAGCTGTTCAGCTCTCGCTACAGTCCTGAGATCAAACCCCAGTCTGAAAGAGCTTGACATGAGCAACAATAATCTGCAGGATTCAGGAGTGGAGAATCTCCAAAATGGATTAGAAAGTACAAACTGCACACTGGAGAAACTCAGGTGAGTTCAGTGAATAAATATTTAATGTCAATAATAACTTTTTTGTTTTGTGTTTGTTTTGTTTAAAGTTAACCCTCTCAAGAGGACAGAGGCACTGGTACAATCACCTGTGTTTTTATCTTATGTCAGTGGCAAGCACTTGCAATACATGTCATTTGTACAATTTTTTTTTTTTTAGACTTTCAGACTGCAGTATCACTGGAGAAGGATATAAAGCTCTGGCTTCAGCTCTGAGATCAAACCCTTCACACCTGATAGAGCTGGATCTCACAGGAAATGATCCTGGACAATCAGGAGTGAAGGAGCTCAATCATTTACTACAGAATCCAAACTGCCAACTGAAGACACTGAGGTCAGACGTGATGAAATAATATGAAATAAATGACATTCTGTTGAACTATTAATTCATTATATTATTTCACTAAAACAATCTTTTGTGTCAAAGTAAAATCAAGATAAACCATTTCTCACTTTTTCTATTTTTATTACACCTATTTGAATTGAATCCTGCTTTATCTTCTCTTCTGCAGGTTTTTGGGTCCTGATGCAGATGAAGCCTGTCAATATGTGAATAGAGTTTTGGGGGAAAACCTGTTACTGCTGAGAGAGCTGAATCTGAGTGAACGCGAACTAGGACTCTCGGGATTGAAGAAACTTTGTGCAGTACTGCAGGATAAACACTGTAAACTCAACGCACTGATGTAAGTTTGAGAACTTATTTGAACTTGCTGCTGGGTGTGTTTTATGTATTGTTTACCAGAGAGTATTAACTTTTATCTAACTCTTGGTAAATATTTAGTTGAAACTGTGTTTTTTATTTGTATCTTTGTTTTCTTTTAACACAGTTTGAATAACAGCGATATCACAAAAGAAGATTGTCATGCTCTGACTGCAGCTTTAAATTCAAACCCTTCAAATCTGACAGAGCTGAATCTGAGTGGGACAAAAGTCAGAAACTCAGGATTGAAGATTTTCTCGACTCTGTTTAAGAATGAACAGTGTAGACTGAGAAAACTGATGTAAGTATCTTAGTTAATGTGTACAACAAAGTCCAACTAATAAAAACATATTTATCATCCAAATCTCATATTGGTGGGCTAACATAGTAATAGCCAAAGCTACTAGTTGCATAATTGCATGTTAAGCTTATTTGTTTTTATCTGTTCTACAGATATAAATGCATCTGTATTACAGCAGAAGGTTGTGCTGCTCTGACTTCAGCATTTAATTCAAATCCTTCAAACCTGATAGAGCTGGATCTGAGTGGAAATGAACTCAGAAACTCTGGAGTGACTGAAATCTCCACTCTACTGGAAAATTCTCAGTGTACACTGCAGATACTCAGGTTTGAATTTGGTGAATTTAAAAGTGAACAGAAAATTTCTGTCAGTGATATATTTTACAGTAGTAAAAATCAGTAGTACACTTTTGTCTAAAAATATTTATATAAATATTAGCAAACATACTGCATTTTTAGGGCACGGACAATTATAAATATAATATGAAAAATTATGAAAATCTTGTTTTTACTAATTGAGTAACTGAATATATTTGAGACTGTTTTTTGTCTTCCTCTAGACTTTCAGACTGCGGTATCACTGAAGAAGGTTATAAAGCTCTGGCTTCAGCTCTGAGATCAAACCCTTCACACCTGATAGAGCTGGATCTCACAGGAAATGATCCTGGACAATCAGGAGTGAAGGAGCTCAATGATTTACTACAGAATCCAAACTGTCAACTGAAGACACTGAGGTGAGATGTGATAAAATTATACAATATAAATGATTAGCAGGCTACATATCCATACAAAATATTATTTCAGCATTACAATAAGCTGCAGTTTGGTGAATTTCTTTACAAAATGTATTATTGGTGACAAATGTCAGCACAGTTTAGTTTTGGTTCAAGCTGCAGTACAGGTTAAATAGACATTATAGATGTGCTGATATTCAATAGTTTGGTATAAACTTTTTCTGAACACACATAATTTCCATCAAGCCCAGATTCTCACCACTGTATCTCTCTGCAGCAGATCTGTGAGTCTCCAGTTCTTCGCAGACATGCTGTGTCTAGAAAGATCGTGAGACCAATCAGAATGCTAATGTCACTATCCATATTTGTATTGAAAATCAATCCTTTGCCCTTATGCTTCTCAGGACATTTGCACTATTACACTGTTTCATTAAAATAATATTTAGACGTCAAAAAGGCTTATTTTTTGTTCAAAATAAAACAGTAACTAGAGCTTGTCATTAGGAACAATAATGAATTCGGTCTTAACATGTTTTGTAAATCAATGAACATTTAGTTCAGAATTAATCTGAATCCTACTTCAACCCTTGTAGATTTTTAGGTCCTGCTGCAGATGAAGCCTGCCAGTATGTGATTAACGTTCAGGGTGAAAACCCATTACTCCTGAGAGAACTGAATCTGAGTGGAAATGAACTAGGAGACACACGAGTGAATCAGATCACTGTTCTACTGCAGGATAAACACTGTAAACTCAACACACTGATGTGAGTATCTTACATCATTTAACATGTATTTGATAATACCATTTTTTCATTTGTTTGAACCAGAGGTTTCACAAAATTAAACAGGCCATTAAAAACACAAATAATTATATAAAAGCATTTAGCTTTAAAAAGTAGGCCAAGTCAGTTTGATCTTGGATCAGTAATTATTTCATTTACTGTAGAGTGAGAACAATGGTTTTCTTCCAGAACTTACAAACTCATAGCCTCTTACAAAAATAGCCTCTATCATTATTTACACTTAGTGAAATTAGCCACTGCCTTATTTTTTTTTTAAATTGCAGCAAGCACACATACAACACATGATCAGTTTAATCGTTGTTAATGTTTGTTTGATGTTTGTTCATGTCAGTTCACAGTGCGTAATGTTAAGAGATACAACTTTTAATTTGAAAAATGCTGTAGAAGTATTGTTCATCATTAGTTCATATTAACTTATGTAGTTAGCTAAGGAAATCTTAGTGTATGTAGCTGGGAACAGCAGTCCTAAACATTTGCCCTGTTGAGCCAAAGGGTGATATTGACATAGAAGAACCAGTCTTAAAATGTATGTCAAACGAATGCACCTGGAATAGAAGTAATGTTTCATAATTGCTGTTTGAAATCATTTCAAGTGTGACATTCAAATGACAAATTACAGTCACGCAAATCCTCCAATACCTTAGATGATCTTCATAGATCTGATTCATCGTTCTTTTTCTCTTTCTGTCTTCAGTCTGTGTGGATGCAGTATTACAGAGAAACAGTGTCTCATCCTGACTTCAGCTCTGTGTTCAAACCTTTCACACCTGAGAGAACTGGACCTGAGTGGAAATAAAATAGAAAACAAAGGAGTGAAGCACATATGCGAACTACTGATTGATTTCCGCTGTAAACTAGAGAGATTGAGGTCAGTAACATTCACATATAAGAATAAAAATGCTCAAAATCACTTCAACAGCTTTTAAACAAAGACGCAATATCATTATCAAAAATACTCAATATTAGAGGTTGACCGATGTATCGGTTTTGCCGATAAATCGGCACCAATAGTTGATTGGTGGATGTATCGGTTATCGGCAAAAATCCATGCCAATATTTTTTCAGGGTTGTGTCCATTGCTGGAGCTGTTGAGAAGGCTCCACTGTCATTATACAGTACGAGAGTGGCCTCTAGAGACGGAAATCACTGACTACACATGCTGTTCATTTAGACGTGATACTGCACGCTGAACAGAGCGAGACACTTCAGTTGCGGATTTAAAACACGTACAACGAACTATATAGTGCTATAGTATACTATAGTGCATGTTTTCATATCATTACTTAGTAATTACTTTGTTGACTAGATGCAACGTTAGTAGAGAAAGGACAGCAGTATATTTGCTATCAATGTTGAAAGGACGCCAACATTAGCAGCACCTCAAGCAGTTAAAAAATGTGACCAAAACATGCAAGTCCAATCCAAATGTTTAATGTCCTGATTGTTACCATCTATATGCATTAGTTTATATCTAGCTGATCACATTAATGCATTTGTTAGCCAGTGAAGTTGCAGATTTAAAGCTGTGAGTGTGACGTGAGAAAATAAATCGATATGTTCATTCAGTCGACAGAAATCCTGCCGTGCCACAGAGCACCATTCACACAGTTTTACATTAAATACATGATATCTGTCCCAAATCAATGTAAATTTTTTAGCGAAACGTTTGTCTTTCTTTGGTTCTAATAAAGTCTGTGTGCTTCATATTGGGCTTTCTCTTTCCATTTGCTCTGCTGTTTTAAACACTGAACTTCAAACTCATCTATGCCACTTTTTGATCATTCTTGAAGTAAACTTATGTAAGTTTGTTGATCAAATAAACAATTTTAGCCGCTTTAACTGAACGTGACGTGTCCGGTGTGAGTGATAACTGATATGAGTTCTCCTGGACACGGCGCTGCACTTTTGCCCAGTGTGTGACTAAAATATTTTGTTATTTTGATTAGATATTCATCAAGTATTCTAGAATAGAATCGGTTAAACTGTGAGAGTATAAATACAATATCCATATATACATAATTTAATTAATATATCTTCTAAAGAACCTGAGTATTTTGTGATCTGTTGAAGTCGAGATGATCTGTCTTCCTCTTTTTTTTTCTTTTTCTTTTTTTTTTTTACAGAATAAAGAGTTAGCTTCTTCTGTTTTATTTTCTACTTTCTCTTTTCCCAATGTAGGTTCAGAGGCTGTGATATGACAGATGAAGGTTGTTCTGCTCTGACTTCAGCTCTGAAATCAAACCCATCACACCTGAGAGAGCTGAACCTGAGTGAGAATAAACTAGGAGATGCTGGATTTGAAAACCTTGGCAATCTACTGATGAACCCACAATGCAAGCTGGAAATACTAGCGTTAGTATCATTATACTGTACAGCAGTTACAGTGTGATTAAAATCACTGATTAGTTAAAAAGGCCCAGTTTACAGTATATAAACTGTAGCACTGCATCTGTAATGCAACTATATTTTGGTCGCATTTAATAATAGGTGTCTAAATAGGAAATAATTTAATTTAATTTAATTTGTGTACGTTATGCAGAAATATGAGACAAAAAAGATTATTTTTTTTAAATGAATGAGAAGAAAACAACAGCTTCAAGCATTTAAAACTCAACTCAACTATGGTGAAGACTATATGTCTTCTGTTGCTCTTTTTACGAGATGGTCATCAAGGGTCTGAACCATTGTCCTTTCTGTTTTTGTTTTCAGACTGTGTAAATGCAGTATTAAAGTGAAGCAGTGTGTCTTTCTGACTTCAGCTCTGAAATCAAACCCATCACACCTGAGAGAACTGGACCTCAGTGGAAATGTACTTAAACGCACAAGAGTGAATAAATTTTATGAGATACTGAAGGATCCATGCTGTAAACTGGAGAGACTGAGGTGAGGAACATTCACGTACAACAATGAAATTAGTGTTTTGGTATTTTAATGAAACAAAATGAAAAGTTTATCTCATTTCTCTGAATGCAGGTTAAGGTACTGTGCTATAAAAGCTGAAGATTGTTCAGCTCTGACTTCTGCTCTGAAATCAAAGTCATCACACCTACGAGAGCTGGCCTTAAGTGGGAATGAACTAGGCCAGTTGGGACCAACAAACCTCAGTGATCTACTGATGAACTCACAATGCAAGCTGGAAAAGCTAGAGTTAGTATAATGTACTGCAGTTACAGTGTGATTAAAGTTTATTATGCTGTCGGCTCCAACAACCTTGTGGGCAGCACGCGACACACAGCACTGTTGTGCTACGGGTGTCCCGAGTTAAAATCCTGGTTTGTGGACCCTTCTCGATCCCACCCCCTCTCTCTCCTGCTTCTAGACTTGGGTCGTAACTAGTATCCTCCAGTCCTAGTTATGCTTCTGTCTTGGTTTATGGTTCAATATTTAAGTTGCCATGTTTTTGGTGGAATATTAATTATAGTATGGTGTTTATTCATGATGCATTCAACTCAGAAATTAACTTAATATCGTCTTTTCTCTTTTCTTAAGTTTGTGTAGATGCAGTATTACAGAGAAACAGTGTCTCATCCTGACTTCAGCTCTGAAATCAAACCCATCACACCTGAGAGAACTGGACCTCAGTGTGAATCAACTAGGAGACTCTGGAGTTGAAAACCTTGGTGTTCTGTTGGGCAGTTCACAATGCAAACTGAAAAAACTACAGTTAGTATCATTACACTGTCAGAATAATCTATTGTCATGCAAGTTTTTGTACAGAGTTAAATAGTTTCTCTAACGCCGATGGTGCTTTTCATGAAATCTGAAAGAGGTAGCAAAGTAAAGACAGCCTACTGTGATTTATAAAAGCAACATTAACAAACTACACCAACATGCAGTAAATTTAACTTGACTTGACTTTCTTCACTTAATATAATTCGTAAATTCAATTCAATTCACATTTATTTGCATAGCGCTTTTCACAATTCAAATCATTGCAAAACAGCTTCGCAAACATTTAAAGTTTCTACATTATATTTAGGAATAGCTTATCTTATGATTATGGTGACTATGTCAAAGTGATGTCCATACAGCAGAAATGTACAGTAAAATCATGCAGTTAGTTAATAAAATTTGACCCTGGACCACAAAACCAGTCGTAAGTCGCTGGGGTATATTTGTAGCAATAGCCAAAAATACATTGTATGGGTCAAAATTATCCATTTTTCTTTTATGCCAAAAATCATTTGGATATTAATTAAAGATCATGTTCCATGAAGATATTTTGTAAATTCCCTACCGTAAATATAACAAAACAAACTAAACCTAACAAACCATACATCAATGGAAAGCTTATTTATTCAGCTTTCAGATGATGTATAAATCTCAATTTCAAAAAAATTGACCCTTATGACTGGTTTTGTGGTCCAGGGTCACAAATGTATTCGGATGGATGGTATAAACTATCAACAGCAGTGATTATATGCTGTGATCAATCTTATAGCGAAGTTTGGTAGTTTTGTATGTTGTTTGAGGGTTGGCATCATCTCTTCTCAGATGTTCAGTCATCTCAGATCTTTGTAAACGCTGGAGCCAGACTGAAGCTTCTGTAATTCCGAGTTACCTTGGGATGCCAGTCCCATGGCAGAAACAGAGAAGCAAATAGAGAAAATTTAGCATTGCTTCTGTTCCAACCAAGCAAAAAAAATGCTGTGTTCAATGCAAGCAAGTCAAGTCAAGTCAAGTCGAGCTTTGTTGTCATTCCACTACATGTGTGGACATACAGTGGAATGAATTGAAATGAAAGAATGGTTGCACTTTATTTTACAGTACATGTACTTTCTTGTACTTACATAACTACATGGGGTAGGGTTAAGTTTAGGGGTAGGTTCAGGGTTAGTACTAATTATTACCTTGTTATTGTAATTACTACAATAAGTACATAGTATGTACATGAGGAACAGGACTATAAAATAAAGTGCTACAGAAAGAACATTAAACTACACTAAAATTACTTTAAATTAAGTTTTTGATTTTCTCACATTAAGAATGTGAAAATAGTCCATTTAAATATTTCAATCAGTTTTACAATTCCCAAAATTGTATATCTATCAGAGGTGGGCACTCGAGTTAGTGACTCGGACTCGAGTCGCATTTTTATAGACTTGACTCAGACTCGACCTGAAATGACTCCAGACTTGACTCGACTCGAGGAAAAGGACTCGTGAATATTTTAAAAGCAACTCGAGTTTTTTATCCTTATATATTCAAAAGGCGGACTGCATCCGCACCCTGGAATCCATCTGGACCTTGAGTCGTAACAGCAGCACCAATTTAAGTGAGCAGCACGTCAAAACAGCGGAGCGGATCACGTAACAAGCGCTCAGGGTTGTTTATGGCAAATATCTTTCAGTGCTATATCCTCTAGTATTTTTATATATATAGCCAAACGCGCTTTATTCAAGCCCTTTCAGCTCAGTGCACGTTCTCTCTCTATCTTCGGGCGCGCGCAGGCGCAGATGACGCGGTTATTTTAACAACAACAGAAACATGGTAAGCAGCAAAATTATAGGCTACTTTCACTAAAGCACAGCAGAAAAAAAAACAATGCTGCAAATATAGTTATTTTTCTTACTATCTATTTATTTTTCAATAACCTATGACTCTTACTGTTCAACTCAGATGTTTCTGATCTACATTTAGCATTAATAATCTGTAAGCAAAGAGCATTTCAAAAGAATCATGTAATTAATTGGGAAAATTGTTGTTAGATGGCTAGGACAGAACTTAAACTTTGAAACTGCTGGTTATCTTTGCTCAAGATGAGAAAGTTTTGATTATTATAGACATTTTTAGTAGATTACGCTTATAATATATTTAAATAGTTTAGATTTCAGGAGGAAAACCCTAAACACACTCTAAAAAAACACTGGGTTAAAAACAACCCAATTTGGGTTGTTTTTAACCCAAGGGCTGGGTATATATAGGACAGAACACATTTGGAGTTAATTTTACCCAGCAAATTGGGTTATTTATTTAACCCATCATAATGGGTTGATTTAACCCAGCTAATGGGTTAATTATTTTTTATTATAATATAGCTTATTTTTACTTTATACATGAAATAATGATTACAGATTGACATAAATCCTACAAACTTTTGTAGATACTCCACACAACCACTGGTTTGCCTGATAACCCTGTTGAAAAAAACAGCATATGCTGGTTAGTATGTTTTGAAGCTGGGATGCTGGTTTATGCTGGTCCTTTGTTGGTTTATGCTGGTCTTTGCTGGTTTATGCTCGTCCTTTGCTGGTTTATACCTAGATTATTGGTTTATGCTGGTCCTCTATGTGCTGGTCCCACCATCTAAGACCAGCAAAGGACCAGCATAAACCAGCAAAATATGGTTTTGTAATATCAGTGTCACATATTTCCTTATGTACTATGGTAGATATGACTCTTATTATAGAATTTGATTACAGAAAAACTGTTTTGAACATGGGAATGGATTAAAACAAGTAACAGGCTGGATATACATTAACCTTACATATTAATACCTCTTTAAAAAAAAAAAAAAGCAGATCATAGATCATATATTTTGTCTATAGTCTATAAAACAGCTCTGTAAATGGGAAGATTTCAATACATGAGGATTATGAATGGGATTTTTTTAGCGAGCCATTAAATGACTTGAGACTCGACTCGGACTCGTGACCAAAGACTCGAGACTTGACTCAGACTCCAGTGACAAAGACTTCAAACTTGACTTGGACTCCAGGTTAAAGACTTCAGACTTGACTTGGACTCCAAGGTAAAGACCCGTGAACATCTCTGATATCTATATTTATAATTCACAATTTTTTGGACTGAGTGGTGATTGTCTAAACTTGCTAGGAATTCTATAGCTAGTAATTGGTTTATATTGGTTCTATAATTACATCTTCATGTTTTTCTGTTGTATTAGTGTGATATATGACATTTAGTCAAGATGCATTTAACTCACACATAAACTTAACATGGATCTGATTGATTGTCTTTTCTCTTTCTTTCTTCAGTCTGTGTGGATGCAGAATTACAGAGAAACAGTGTCTCATCCTGACTTCAGATCTGTGTTCAAACCCATCACACCTGAGAGAGCTGGACCTCAGTGGGAATAAAATAGAAAACAAAGGAGTGCAGATCCTGTGTGACATACTGAATAATTCACACTGTAAACTGGAGAGATTGAGGTCAGTAACATTCACATACAAAAAAGAAACTTCATAAAAACATTTTAACATTGCAATTTAACTAAAACGCTTCTACTCAGTATCTCACGAAGGGTCTGAGTTCACATTATATTTGTGGAAAATCCCTGTTGTGTTTTGTGATTTGATAGAAGCAGAGTGTGAAATAAACACCTGATAGGTACTAAACGCAGGTGATAATTTTATTACCGATTAACTTTAAATGTGCTGTGTTGAACAAAGAACCTCAGTAAGAGTAACATCACTATAAGACACTTTTAAAAAATGGCAGAGGCCACAGACCGAACAACAACGGGTTAACTGTATCAGTCAAAGTCCATGCTGTCAATTTCACAGTCAAATTTGAGCTCAATGCAAAATTCATGTGGCGAATTCAATCAGAATTAAGAATCTGGATGTTAAAGAATTTTGTGAGAATTTCATCTTACTTTTTTTGACCATATAAATAACGTGTTTTTACTCAGTTTGGAAAAAAATTTAGTTATTTTTCCCTCCTCAAGTATGAGCCCCATATTCTCAATATAACATATTACTGTATATGAGCCACAAAATGTTTTTATTTGATATTTTGTCTAAAGGTAAAAAATCTGACTATTGTTACAGGCTTTACAAGGTTAATAACAAATGTAATATTGTTTTAGAGTACACACAATGGTAAAATTAATTAAATGTTTCAAACAGATTAAAGTGCAAAAGGACACAGTTATAAAGTTCACTAATATAACATATATTTTACAGCATGTTTTAGTCCAGATTAAAATGAGAAAATTAAGTAAAAATAAATATTTGAAAATAAATACTAAGTATTTAAGTATTTAGTGTTGTTCAATAAACATCATACAGAATACAAAAAGCTGAATGGCTATTTGAAAACATGTAAATACTGTTTGACTTCCTTTCCTCTCTGTGAAAAAAACAGAAAGTGCAGTCTATTTTGTTTTTGGGGTTTTCGGGGAAAGCACTGTTCCATGAGCACCATCTACTGTCAGAGAGTGAACTGCATTTTCATTCAGTCTGTCTCCTTCACTCACAGAGGTTGACTGACTGGGAATAACACATGCATTGCCGAAGCAACAGTGCAAGTGCACATTGGTAACTGTGCCCTCTGGGTGAAAGTAAAAATAATTTGTCTTTCTCTGTCTGTCTGTCTCTTTGTCTTTCTCTTTCTAGTCTAAATGACTGTGGCATTACAGATGTTGCTTGTTTGGCTCAGTCTTTGGCTGAAACAAAAGCACTGCAGTTTTTAAAAGAGCTTGATCTGAGTAACAATGAAATAGGAAACTCAAAGCAGCAGCTCAGTGACGTGCTGCGAGACTCAAACTGTAAACTGAGGTCAGTAAACATTCATTTGTCCCAGTCACACTAACACCAACAGACAAACATCATGTAAATTGTTTTAAATGTATTATATTAAAAAAAAATGTTTTAAAATGTGTGTCAAATAATTTAAAATCAGTAACTAATCCGATTACAGAAATTTAATCTTTGTTACAGTCTACTTTGTACTCAGAGTAATTGAAATATAGTAACTATTTCTTATAGTAACTTGTTCCACTCACCACTGTTGTTCTCTTCTGATTCCTCCTCACAGCCTGGAGAAAGAACATTTGCTCAGCCGGAGAGCTGGTGTGAACTACATTGGTAGCTTTGGTGGGTGGTTAACATCCTGGTCTAAAGCTCAGGAGGGACCTGTGGAATCAACAGAACAAGAAAAGTCACCATTAGATGAGGAATCCTCAGAAGGTTCTCCATTTAGTACTGTGGTAAATCAAAATGTGTGATGGTAATTTTAGTGAGATATTGCTAAACCGCAATTAATAAATACAAAAAGGCCAAACTTACAGCTACTACAACTTCAAATAGCACTGTTTTAACAAATCTTACAGATAACAAATTTACAGGTGGAAAAGGCTCCAACCTTCAAATCAAATAATGCCGTATTAATAGAAGCACGTGAGTAATGTTAAATGTGTATTGTTAGTTTAGTATTCAGTATAAACTCTGCATCATAATAATGTTTGGATTAAGCATCCATAATGAAGCAATTGAAAAAATGCTCATAATTGTGATATCAAAAGATACATACTGAAAGTCTAAAATGAAAATGTAATTATTGTGGGTTACATATACACAGATGCAAATTAGTCCTATCAATGTTATTTTTTTTATATCTTTATACTGTAATCTTATACAAAATGTTACATTTGTTTTGCATATATGATATTTTCTTACATTTTATAGATAATTTGTATTAAGTTTTGTATCCTTATGTGTCATAATGAACAAATAGCCCATGTCTGTACACAAGACAATGCTTCGACTGACAGAAGATGGAGTCTTTTGCCAGTTGACACCATAGAGTGGTGGAACTATGATGTCACTTTGTAGGCGAAAACCCGGAAGCGAGTTAGCATTTTAGCACTTCCGGTTCCATCGTCCCAGAGTCAATGGGTTTTTTGAATGGGATTGGCTTGCAACTCAACAAACCGTCTGGCTAAAGCTCAAGATACTTAATGCTTATTCTACGCATATAAAACACACCAGTTACACCACTCGCGGATTTTTCGTTGCTACGCTTTCTTAAAAAAGACTTGCTTACAAAGTTGCTAAATGTTTGTGTTGTCGGATATATCGTTCATCGCTATCACGTCAATAGTTTATCGACATTTCTGCATTATTTCCAGTTGTGCGTACGTGTAATAATTAATTTTAGAATAACCAACGAATAGTTTCCACATTTTATTGTTGTTCGACAATGTTTTTTTGCTTGGTTTCTACCACACATATTTCGGAGGGAAGGTGCTCGCTTTATCGCTATCATGCAGAGACTCTGTCTAATCGTATAAAATTCATATTACGATTATTACATGTAAATACCACATTTTGCCGGTTTACGTGAAAGTGAGTCTTAATGACGCATATGTTTAAAGCCATCGTTAAAATTAAATGTTTAGGCCACATGAAGTTGTTAGAAAGCATATAGATTGAGGATTTTCTAGAAGCAAGGATAAAATAACAGTTTGTGTAAATCCACCCTAACAAAATGAGAGCTGAATGTGGTACTTTGTTCATTTTCAAAAATAAGTTTTCAATCTTACCATATCCAAAAATCACTCTGCTGTTATTTAAGATTAAATACCCACATACGTTTTTAATTCATATTAATCAGATTAACACTTTAATGCACTCTTATTTCTGAAATGTACAGAAAGCATTTGCTTTAAATGTCCTACAACATTTATTTCATTTTATTCACTATACTGTTTATTACTAATGTCTCATTTGGTTTTAGTTTACCTAGTTGTATTTATTCCAGTTTATATGAAAAGGTTCGCAAGCTTGGATTAAAATTCATATACAGAGTAAATACTTTCACTGAACATGTTAAAAATAAGTTTGAGAGAGTTGTCAAGTGTGTGACATAAGAGCATCTGGTGTCAGGTAGTTCCTTTGAGCAGCTTAAGTTTAGCTTTTCGTCTGTTGTTTTTCTTTTATTTAGGCTTCAAAATTCGTCGTTGTTATTATTTTGTGAAGATTATCTTGATGGAGCCAAACGTAGTAAGTTTCCATAAACTATGATTGAACACATGCCATTTTTTACATAACTTAAAGTTTTATGAAAAATCCTATTGGCTTTTTGTCGAGGGAACCAGTTTCATGCTAACAGCCGATCCGCCTACAAAGTGACGTCATAGTTCCCCCACTCTATTGATGTGCCCAAAATCCCCCACATTTGAAGTTGTTGATTTCACAGACAGCAGTCTGGATAGTATAATGCTTTTTGTTTAAGTTATGATCTTCTTTTTGCCATTGTTTGTATTGTACTGTATTTGTAAAGAGTCCACTGAAGGCGAGCGTAGTGATGAACCCAAGTGCAGTTTATTTACAACGTGATCCAAAGTACAGACATAATCCAAACGAAGACTTGACTTGAAACAGACTTGACATGGCATGAACAGACGTGGCATGATCAGACTAGACTCACCGACAGCAGGTTACAACATTATACACAACAAAGAAATAAGGCAAGGACATGGCTACTTAAAGTTAACAGAGAGGGTCACATGACATGAAACAACCAATGGGAAACAAGACACCTGACTAAAGACAACCAATCAGAACATGACACATTGAACAAGGGAACCAATAGCAAAGAGACATGAGGGCAAGGGAAGCATGACACAAACAGGAACTATAACTAAACTTCAAAATAAAAGACATGAAAACAAGAACATGAAACAAAACCCAAAACAGACCTTACAGTATTATGTATTGGCAAAAATTGGCATAAATGTAGGATCATATATATACTTTTATTCTCTCTATTCTTCTTATACTGTGTAACATATAATCAGAGCTTTATATGCAAGGCTGATCTTCCTCCTATGTTTCTGTTAAGAACTGATCAACAAATATACGGTGCATACGGGAACTGGGAAGTATGCTAATGCTTGAGCAGGCAGAGAGGGAGATATATGTAGTAGTGATTTCTGTTGTTCTAGGCCATCTCTTCTCATGGGTCATTTCTTATCTGACATTTGACTAGTAAGTGACATTAATAAAAGACTCTTCATGTCCATCTTCGACTCCCTGTCTCTTCATTCCATGACCAACGTTCTTGATGTAACATCATTCATGAATGAAACCAGTGTGCTTCGTCTGCACATTGCTGTTTTCCAGAGGAAGAGAAGGCAGAGAACTCCGTCTGAACAGGAACCTCACTGGCATGTTGTGAGTACATGTGTAGTGAGTACAACCATTAGCTGCTGATGTAAGATCATAAAGAATGGAGGAACCTGATTATTGTTAAGTGCAAACGTAGAAAAGAGTTTGAACATTTAGAAACGTGAAGCCGTTAAAGTGTTTTGAGATTGATAAAAGTTATAGGGAAGCTTGAACAGTTGATGAACTTGAAACCTTGAAAAAGAAACCTTAAGATGAGGTTGTGACAAGCAACAAAAGACAGTATTGAAAGAATCCCATGATAGGGAAATTCAAAAGCTGCAAAAGGCTATTGATTTGCTTACAGGTCGATTGAGAGGGGTAAATGGAAAGCTCAAACGTTTGGAAAAGCAAGAGGATACCGTAAATGAACAAGCACCTTGCGCTTCAGACCCAAAGCCTGTTCCCAGACTTCTCCAGGCCTGAATTTGATCCACCGAGCAATTCAGACACACATGCAGATGTACAGCTCATTTTCCATGAAACTAGCATTCAAGTGACAAGTGTTCCAAGGTTATGTTCTAGAGATTTTAAAAGATTTTTCAACGACAATTTATTTAAAGCTGCAGATTCACCTTAAGTAGGCCTGAATTTGTTGATCCACAGAGCAATTCAAACACAAACACACGGATGCTGGGAATTGTAGTTCCTCTACTGAGTAAGACTATTCTGAGTGGACTGAGCGATCAATAGATCCTCCAGAAAAATATACTCAGGAGATAAGACTGGATGAGGGAGAACAAATGACCACAAGAAAGAGATAGATCAGGGATATATGACATCAGTAGTCATTTATTAATGTATTCAGATAAAAACTGTTGTTAAGAGCACTGACATTTTTTGCTATACTTTCAGGTCAGTAAATAAAATACATAATTCACACATGCTGTTGTTGTTGTTTTAATGTCAAACCATATAAGATATTAAGTGACCAGACAGATAAAGGGGTTAAAAATGAATAAATAATATATAAGAATGATATTAATGATACTAATATTAATTATATAAATATACAAATAATGAAAGAATACTATCATTTAAAAGGTTATTTATAACACCATTAAGTACTTTCAAAGCATGGTTCTTTTTGGATTCCTGATAAAAGGGTACTGCTATTGTTACAAGGCAAAGAACTCTTTAGAACCATTTTTCTTAAGAGTATTTAACTCAATGTATAATCACTGTGATCGTTAGGAGGCTGCTTTCTCATTTTTTTAATTTCCCATCCTCATCTACCTTCACCCATGCAAGAACGCATGGTGCTTTGCAAGCATTGAGTAATGAATGCAAGACATGGGCTATGAATAAACTGTGAAACATTCCACAGAGATATACTTACATGATCTTATGGAAAACAACTAATCAGCATTAACCCATTGATTTTTGCTAATTTATCCACTGTTCCACTGTGTATGTTTAAAAAAATAAATAAACAAAACCTTGACTAAATAAAACAATAAAATACTGAACACATTTAGGCCCACATAACAAGCAATCTTGACCCGAATAAAGAGAATAAACACAGTTTCAAAAGACAGCCGGTGTATTTGAAATAAATTGAATTATGTACAAAAACAGATGTATAAGACTCAAATCATTATTCAATCTAATATATCCTTCAATGCAGGACTTAAAATACAGAAATTATATCAAATTATTTGTATCTATGTTGTACAATGAAAAAATGTTATTATAATAAGTGTCGAACTTCGCAGTTTGTTTAGACAGCTGAACGCGGAAAACAAATAATGAGCTTTTCTGATACAGTAAGTAGCCTACATCCTCAGAAAGACCCTTCAAAAATAGCTATTAGCCGTCAACATTTGTCACCCAGTTTTCAAGCATCAAAATGAGTATTTATTACTTTAATAAAATGTGTTTTTAATGATTTACGTTTTTATGAACTCACATGCAGTTATAGAACTGAGGACTGTTCTTAAATATGACAGTTTAGATAAACGTTGGGATCATAATACGTAACTTGTTTAGAACAGCTAATGACGGGTGTTGCTGATGACTAAACATAAAATAAAATAACAGTATTTCTTACCAGGTCATTATTAACTGGCCCCTGGACACTCACCAATTTCTAAAAGTCATTCAACTGAATTGCAGTAATAATCCTCCAAGATGATTACAAACCTAAATAAAAACCTATTTAATACCATGAACAAGTCTCTCGGTGTATGAATATGTTTGACCTTTTAACCCACTCCAGGATCACGTTGAAACGCGACGTAACGCATCAGCGTTCGCAGAGATCGCGGGACTTGGGTCGGTTTGACGCGAGTCCATTATCAGTACACAGAATCACTGAATCATTCCGTTTAGATGCGGTCAGAAGCGACAAATAAGTATGAGGAACCTTTCCTTCATTTGTTGGATCTTATTACTCATGGACGGTAAGTAACATTTATTTTTATTAGGCTATTAAAACACTTTCGGTTTCAATAAGCAGAAAAGATAAAATGAGCATTTGCTGCAATCTTCTGACTTTAATACCTCCAGGGTTTAATACATACAAACGTGTATTACTTTTCAACAAATAGACGTTGTTGTGATAAATCACACAGGACCAATGTAAGCGTATTTCGAGAGTAAGGTAGTTGTGTATGTATGTGTGTTTGGTATGGCAAGCCGAAAGGTTCAGAATTACGCTGTTGATTAAACGCGTTTACAGCCAAACGCCGTCAAATACGGCGTTTTAAACTATATTTGCGCCGCAAAATACGCCGATGTGATTACAAACCGTTGTGATTACAAATACGTCAATGACGCCGTATCTGACGGCGTTTTAGTGTTTGTAAAAAGCGCCGCTTTTAACGTCGTTTGGCTTGCCACAGGACGCCGTAAAAAACGCCGTTTTGGTTGCACAGAACGCGCGTCATTTACGGCGTTTTCCTTGTAGTATAATGAGCCACGCCCGCTGATTTCCACGGCCAGTAATATTGAACTGTTCTCACCCAATCAATGATGAAC
>JAFVLL020024089.1:0-15197 GCA_021397915.2 Tor tambroides | reverse complement strand
CGCTTTTGTGCAATCAGAACGGCGTTTTTTACGGCGTCCTGTGGCAAGCCAAACGGCGTTAAAAGCGGCGCTTTTTACAAACACTAAAACGCCGTTAAATACGGCGTTTTTTACGGTTTACGCATGTTTTTTACGGCGTTTGCTATCAGGACGGCGTATTTGACGGCGCTAATACTGGTTTAAACGCCGTCAAAAACGGCGTTTTGTATGTAAACGCGATTGATCTATAGCGTAATTCTGAACCTTATGGCTTGCCATAGTTTGGTGATTATAGACACGAGAGGGCGCTGGCGGCCTGTAATTAATATTCTGCGCGTCATTTGTGGACACAAGCGTCTGTTTAATGAATAAATGTTTCACGCTGGTCGTGTTGTAGGTTTTGTCAGTAAACAACCTGCTTTGTACTTGACACTAATATGTACAGTTTACTCAATTTATTTGTATGAGATACATATGACAACATTTTTTAGTGAAAACTTATTGGTTACAGTTTTAGCAATATATAGGCCTATTAAAGAAAAAAAAATCTAAGTTTGTATAAAAGCATCTATAATAATGCATTGTCATTATATTAGTCACTATATATTTATAGCAACAGCTGACATCTGAAGCTGTGAAAAGCAACAAATCAGTTCTTGTTTATTTTTATCCTCTTGTGTTTTCCAGTTTCTCCATCTGGTCATGTCAAAACCAGTGATGAATACAACATGGCAAGGATAGAGCAGTATTCTGGCATGAGTATGTTTTCTCCTCCCTTTAATTTTTACTAGATAATGGAAAACGCCTATAGGCCTAGGCCTATTTATCTGCAATATGTCTCTCATGCAGGAACTATGGTTGGAATTTAGTTAAGTAAATTTGTCTGTGGAAAATATACATAATAATAATAATAGACAGCACAAATATGAACAATTTCCTTTGCAATACTCCTCCTGTTTGTTCTACAGATGTGTTTGTTGCTGTGGCAGATGGAGTGAAGACGGTGATAGTAATGGAGGGAGATTCTGTCACTTTAAACACTAATGTTACTGAAATAAAGAGAGATGATACCATACTGTGGATGTTTGGAGATGATAACTCTATCATAGCTAACATGAATGAAGCAGCTGGAATTTTCTCTGACAATGTTAATGAGAGATTCAGAGACAGACTGGAGCTGGACAAACAGACTGGATCTCTCACCATCATGAACATCAGAACTGAACACACTGGACTTTATCAACTAAAGATCAAGAGCACAACTGAGATATCAAAGAAATTCAGTGTTACTGTCCGTGGTGAGTAACTTATCTAACTGATAATTACCTAGATTCAAGGTGCAGTATGCAATTTTTGAGAAACGGTGTTGAAAGTGGATCAGACCGAACACCAAAACACTTGTAGCCAATCAAAAGTGCTTGTCTAAATTGAGAGCAAGACAAAAAGCTCACTTCTACCCGACAATTTGGGCAAACTTGTGTTTATTTTGGTTATTTACATTATAGATTATTTAGCCTAAATTGTTTGTGTTCTGATCTCAGGTTTATGGTTTATGCTCGAACTGAGAGCTTTATTTATATTTTGAATGCTCCTTATTATGGTTTAGTACTTCTCCCCTGACCAGTTAACTAATGGCTTTAATGAACGACTTGCATTCGACTAGGAAAATCTTTAGTCATGGGCAGCCCTTCAGATTTTAAGAAAGACTGTAGATAGAGAGATGGCTGAGAGACATTACAAAAGAGAAAAGGCCTGAAAAAAGATGCAGAGATTGCATAGTTTCTGCTCAATATGCGAGTAACACTGGTTTTGCTACATGCTTCACAGAACCAAAATATGCTGTTGTCGTAATGTTATCAACAGTTTTGTGCTTGTTACTCAAGAAATGTAATTCATTACTCTTTACTAGTTTTACTAGTTACATTACTAGTTACATTACTTTTCTTTCACGCCCCACAAAAGTTGTAATTGCATATCTTCCCCACAAAATTCTGACTGCAATCCAATGTGGATTTTGGCTAAATGATGAGGCAGAAATATATTGTTAGTAACATTTTAGAAGTTATTGCAAATGCTCAGTTGATAGTGATTGATAGTGACGTTTAAGTAAAAGTGTTGTATTATTCTCATTAATTGTGTAGCTTGAAGCTAATTGTAGCTATAATTTCTCTGTTAACCATATACGATTATATTTCATGGTGTATTTTATCAAAATGAATCGCATAAGTATATGAAAATGTTTCATTTTCTAATACAATTTATATCAGGATCAGAGGGATGTGGGTGGGCAAGCCATGTAATGCCAGAGTAAACTAATACCACAACTTACAAATAGATATTCAGATCATCTTTTCTCCTTACAAAATCAATGTACTTGCAATATTTCCATCCCCTGAATGCTAAATTTTCCATATTCCAAGCTTGCCTGCTGTACTGGTGGCTTCATGTGCCTGTCAAGTCATGAAAATTATGAAAATAAATCTAGGAATTATTGGATTGTTGGATTTCAAATCAGTAGGGGTTGATGCATCAAAAGTAACTCGGTAACAAGCTGTTTTAGGGATGGTAACTGTAATATGTGACCCTGGACCACAAAACCAGTCTTAAGAAGCACAGGTATATTTGTAGCAATAGCCAAAAATACACTGTATGGGTCAAAATTATTGATTTTTCTTTTATGCCAAAAATCATTAGGATATTAAGTAAAGATTATGTTCCATGAAGATATTTTGTAAATGTCCAACTATGAATATATCAAAATTTAATTTTTGTTTAGTAATATGCATTGCTAAGAACTTCATTTGGACAAATTTAAAGGCGATTTTCTCAATATTTAGATTTTTTTGCACTCTCAGATTTCAGATTTTCAAATAGCTATATCTCAGCCAAATATTGTCCTATCCTAATAAACCATACATCAATGGCTTTCAGATGTTGTATAAATCTCAATTTCGAAAAATTAACCCTTATGACTGGTTTTGTGGTCCAGAGTCACATATTATTACTGAAATCTTATTAGTAATAAGTTACACTACTAGTTACTGCAAAAAGTAATATTATTACTGTAACTAGTTACTGCCCAACACTGGTTATCAATAGTAACAGGACAGTTTTGAGTGTCAGTATTTGTCTGGAGCTTGTGTGCTGTGTGCAAACTCTTGCTTGTATACACACTAATTATTTCCAATTCATGTTAAAGAGACATTCACACTCTCATTACGTGTTAGTGCATTTTGGGGAAGGAGCAATGAAGGTGTTAATTAATTCATTCAGTTCATTCAAGACTATATTCAGTGTTTCTCAGAAATCGCTTAGTGCACCTGTAATTATTTGAATTATTTTCATCTGTAAAATAAATAGTTAAAAATAAAAACAGCAAATTGCAAAGACATTCAGAGTACAGTGTGCTTATTCTAAGCTAAACTTGTAATAATATTATCGGGTAGAATAGAACTTTAAAATTAACTTTAACACCAGAAATACATTCTAAATAAGATTTCAGAGATTTATTTTATAGCAGTTTTCAATTCAGGTAATTGTAGCTTTTCACATTAGATATGTATGAAAAGCCACTTCAAAATATGAATAAATAGGACGAGAAAGTTAATAGACTCAATGCAATCCATGTTCACCAATTAGTAGCAAGTGCTGTATACAAGTGTGGAAATTACTAGAAGCAACTTTAACTTAATCTCTTTCCAAAAACTGTTCATGTGTTTGTTGCTGTGACAGATGATGTGCAGTCAGTGTCACTGATGGAGGGAGATTCAGTCACTCTACAGACTGGTGTTACTAAAATACAGGGAGATGATCAGATACTGTGGAAGTTTGGAGATCAAGGCACCCTCATTGCTCGCTTAACCTTTTAACAGTCGCCCCCACTAGATGAGCTCAAATCCAAACCTGACATGCACAAACTAAAACAGTCACAGTTCATGAACCCTCTGGACAACAGACATAACTGAGGGCTCTTTAGAAAGATACTAGTTAACAGTTTGTTGCTCAAGTATCCAGAATTATTATTGCAATGTAGACATAAATTAAGAGAAGCTTAACTATTTTGACAAGTAATAGTTAATTTATTTACATTAAAGATATTTAGGTGTAAATATATGAAAATGTGTCAGAGCAACTTAAAAAGCAATGAAGACAAAGCCACAATTCTGACCAAGTTATAAATCAAATTAGAAGATGGAGTCACTGAAAATTAGGTAAATCTATAAGCTTTTCTTCTTGAAGAGTGCAACTTTTAAATAGTGCTCTTAATACAAGTATTATAAAAATAGCTGTAACTCCCATTCAGTTCAGGCTCCAATTCTCATATGGAACACCCACTTTTTTTACCATCTAATCAATTCGGATATATAAAATCAGGTCGTGTCCCATTTTTTCCCGTCATTGAATATCCTATTTCACTTCAGTTCAAATCATTTGCAATAAAATGGGTTGCAAAATTTTTCACATTGATTTTAAGAATTAAAAGTGATGTGTTCTCAGTGTTATAATATATTTTTTTATCTCCCAGTTTAATAAGCAGAGTCATCTCTAAGAGAGACCTTCATAGATTTGACTGAAAAAAGCGGAAAAAATGACATTGCGCTGTTCTCAATACCTGTTTGAGCATCACAATCAGCTTGACAAAGCAACATCGACTCAACCACTGGATTGAGATTAGGGCAGGACTAAATGTTTTACTAACCAATGGAAGATGAGGGGAGTGCTTAAAAAACTGTACGAATACAGTTACTAAAATTTACTGTTTTTTTATGATACCAGTGGCCTATGAATTGCACAAGGTAAATTCAGTAAGAATAAAAACAGTAACATTCTCAATTACAAATTCTATGCTTAAAAATCTACATATGGCTAATTTAGGAATCTAAACAATCCATATAATTCTCTGTAATCATTTGTTGGCGGCGTTTTACACCCATCAAAAATTGAACAAGCGTTACATTGACTGACTGTGCACAGTGAAGATTGGGTTGGGAATTTTTGGAGGTTACACTGTTAGAATGTTTTGAAACACTGACCAATCAGTGCAGCACAAAAAACACTGAGGGCAGGGTTATTCTGTTCGTAAGACTCTAACAAATATAATAATATAGGGTTTTATTACTGAAACAACCTCAGAGTGCAACGTTTAATGTACAATAAAAAATAAATGTAATTCTCCCTCGAGAAATATTACATAATCAAAACAAATGTCACATCAATATTTGTCTTAAATTTCTAAATTTTAAACTAAAAAGTCTAACTGATTTTGTCTTCAGATAGTTATCATGAACACTACACTGACGTTTGCATGATTGAATTTATCTGCCATCGTCACTGGACAAAAACAGTTCAGAACTCCCCGTTTCAGTGTTGCGTGTATTTATACGAACTCCTAATACAAATGAAAAAAAATATTATTGTTATAATATCACGATCATAGATTTAGAATCCTGAGCCTTTAAACTGTCGAATGACATATTGGAAGTCTATATTACTTAAGACTTTGATAGTAAAATCATTCAGTAAACGTAAACGTACAAACCTCGGAACCGTCGATGGTCCTCAAGCAAGTTAATGGATTAAATGGCACTACTGATGCTAAATGGAAAAACATGATCAAACTGAATGATCATACTGGAGACCTCACCATCAGAAACATCCAAACTGAACACTCTGGAGACTATGATTTGGAGATCAACAACAGCAGCATGATCTTACACAGGAAATTCCATATTGCAGTTAGTGGTGAGTGGCTCAAACTTTTCTATCATGCATTTTTTTTTTTTTTTTTTTTTTATGAATCTATTGGGTTCTACGATTATCAAATTATCATTTTTTTATGGTTACCCTACCATTCCGAGAACAGTTTAAATGCTCAGATTCACATTAAAGCAGACAAAAATGTATTGTTAAATGTACAGTGAGCAGTGGGCATTTTATTTCTCTTAACTGGCAATCACAATTTCTCAGCATTGTTATTATTCAGGTATAAATGACAGTTGCTAGCTTACAGGATATTTCACCTAAAACATGAAATGTCTGTCATCATTTATGCACCCTCATGTTATTCCAAATAGGTATTACTTTCCTTCTTCTGTGGAACATAAAAGAACATTTGAGCTTCTTTTTGTTTGCCAGAAGAAAGTAAGTCATACAGGTTTAGAATGACAAGAGGTTGAGAAAATGATTACATAATTTTCAATTTTGGGTGAACTATTACAAAAAATGTTGTGATATTTCAATGCGACACAATGAAGGATTCCTTTGTGTGTCAGTCAAACCACCCCCCCCCACCCCGGAGGATGGACAACTTTGAGCTGGATGCGTATTGTCATTAGAGTCCTTTGAAATGAGCAAGATTTCGTTGCCTCTGTCAACATATAATGCCTTCAATAGCAGGAGTACATAATTATTATCTTTGCTGATCTATTACAGAGCTTCCCCCGAGTTCACATTGGCAGACGACTGGTCCAGTGTTGGCAGTCATTGTTGGGATCTCAATCGTGATCGTAATCGTTAGCTGTATTGGGTACAAGAGGGGTTGGTTTAAAGTATGTTGGCCATGCAAGAAGAGTAAGTAAAATGAGTATAATTCAAGCATGATATTCAATGTCAACCTGACATATTCAAATGCCAGAAAATGTTTGGTTAATAGGGGGAAGCTAGATATTTCTTGACTCAGGTGGTAAATTAATGAGTAGTTTTTTCAACTGGAGTCCATCTGTTCTGACTCAGCATTAAATGCTTAAACAAACAGGTCAATGTCTCGATCAGTCACAGAGCCAGAGTCTCAGAAATTAACCTATCGACAGCTTATTACTTATAGTCATCTCTGCATATTGAACTGGGATAAGTATTTTAACATCAAAACACTGCACACATCTCCTTTGAAGTCTCATGTTGATTTTACCATTTGAGTTAACCTGTTAGAAAATTTAAAAAAATACTAGTCTTAAATACATAAAAAGACCCAAATGGAAATGAAACAAGATGAATAACTGTAAAATTGTCACTGTTTATTTTGCAGCTTTTTTAGTAAATTTCTTTGGGTTTGTGCAGCTGTATCATTAACATTACTTGTAGATCAGCACTATTTATCTGTCTCCTTTGTAACTCTTGTGATTCTTTTCTTTGTTTTATTACAGGTGGTGAAACATACTGACTGTGATACGATGCAGCGATGACCAACAGCAGTCAGTACACGTTAATAGAGTTTGAAAATCAGCCATTTTGCACAGTAAAAAGGAGTTAAGATTTTCATATTATTTGGGAAAAAAAGAAAAATAGGGAAAGGTGCTTTAATTTATTAGAAAAGTTGATGCTTGTCATTCAGATTCATTCATTATCTGCAAACAGATGTTTTTTTTTTTGTTTTTTGTTTTTTTGGTAGTTTGACATTTTTGTATAGAAATTTAAATGTCATTATTTTGTACTTTTTTGGTAGTTTGACAAATATTATTATTTTTATTTTATTTTATTTTATTTTTTTTATGTGTACAGTTGGTTTCAAAATTACAGAGCCCCTAAAGGGACATGAAGGGAAAAAAAATTAGACGAGAGGAAAAACAATGTCAATGCATTTGTTCTCTTTCACAAATGTTTTGCTTTCCTACAAAAAACGTATTTGTGTTCCCCGATAATTTTTGTATTTGCTCACAAAATGTTTGTGCAATGTTTCTCGGGGGAATGCAAAAGTTTAGTGAGGGAACGCCAAGGTTTTGTGAGTGAACACAAAGTTTCTTGGAGGGAACGCAAAACTTTTGATAGAGAAAACAAACACTTTTTTTTTTTTTTCGTCCCATGCCATTGTTTTTCCACCACTATATCTCTTTAGGAGCTCCATACAAAAGTACATTGAAAATATGGGATTTAAAATTCTTTTAAAACATGGAAAACAAAAGCATTTGAAAAGTGTTGAAATGATCATGTTAACTCATTTGTAGACAAAGTCAGCAAGATAAAGCATCAGTAGCATCAAAGGAGGAGCATGAACAAGATCATTCTTAAATCATGCATTATCAAAAATAGTGTACTGTTAGTGCATTTACTGATTTTAATGTATAATGTAATTTACTGCTTATATGCTCAGTAAGGCCTATATATGTATTCATACTACATCCAGCATGTTGACATTGTCATGCTGTGGTGCCTGCAGATATGGCTGTATACTATGAGTGCTCCAGCTGACTTGAGAAACATTTTCAACAAATATGATGTGTGTCCAGTATTTCTGACATCTGTTCAGAATTGGGGTATGTTTACATGACGACGGTGTACTAAAATCAGAAAGGTTTTCCTGCATTATGTATGCCAGGCCAGTAGTTGGTGATGCTGCTTTGTAAAGAAACACTACACGTTTGATTTGTTTGGACTGCTTTCTCACTGAATAGTTCTATTCAATTAGAATATAAAATGTATGCTGAAGAGTTAAGGTTCATCTTCATTGGAATTACTGGAATAACAAAGCTTGTTCATTAGAACATGATGTCCGCATACTTTCTGCTGTATTTATTCCAAATATACATTATATCTTTCTTCTGTGTTGTTCTGTCCAGTGTGATCCAGTGCCAGATTGGTTGTGTTAAGTATGCTGAATTGTACTGTACATATACACTACTTTGTTTTGCATTTGAAAAAAAAAAATATGTTGATCATTTGAATGATTATTCTATAGCAGACATGCAGAATGAATTTATGCCTAATTTATATACAGTACATGCACAAATATCATGAAGATAGTAACATTTATATAATAACAAAAAGTTTAAACAAGCCCAGTTATAGAATTGCGTGACTGAGTGGAAATTTAAAAACTTAGTTGGGCAACATAATCTAGTTATGGTTCATGATTCAATTTAAACAAAATCTTAAAACAATTCACTGTGAATCATAATGAAGTTTTATCATAATGAAGCAAACAGTATCATGACAATGTGCATTTTATGTTTTGGCAAACTGGTGGTGAAATCATGCAGCCTGCTTATAATCTACTGAGGGTTATGTTTAGGGCAAAAAACAACAGCACTTGTGCAGCTGTTTCAATTCCTGTGAAATGTGTAATTTAATGCTACCAGTCAATGGCAATGTTATTTTATTTTATTTTTTTTTTACCATGCAAATAAAGCTATACTTGAATCTTAATAGTAATAAAAATTCTTGCTCAGCTATGCAGACTTATTTAACATTTAGTTTCATGTGTTGTTTTTGGACCAGTGACAGTCTTGGCACTTTTTTTTTCTCTGAGTGCGAGACTAATGTCCCTGACGCTAATGGTGCTAAACGTGTCATTCTTTTACACCATTATAAAATTTGCATTTGATTTTAAATTATATTCCTTATAAGCATTTAGCATTTAAAAAGTATAATCTACCATTATCATTGTGAAAAAGAAAATACATTTGATCTTTTATTATTTATAAAAACGGAAAACAAAGAGAAAGAATAAAAAACACAGTTTATGGATTTCATTTTTTATTTTGTATTTTTTTTGTCATTTACTGCCAAGGTAATGTAACAAAATATAGTTTTATAATTGTGTATTGATTTTTTTTTATAGATTTTTTTTATGAAAATATAAAAAATGTAACTATACTTGTAATGTTGATAACTATAGAAACACATAATCACAATCTGTGAAAAGGCTTCATTATTGTTTTAGAATGTCTGAGCCATCATTGGTGTGTCTCCTGTTCAACCCTTCTGGTTTTGATGTCATAAACTAGCACAATGAAAGCAGCCACAGCAGCCAGACCCACCAGAGCAGTGACGACCAATCGGATCACAGCTTCAGTCCCTCCACCATAATGGACTTCATCTGAAGAGGGAACTTAAGCACAGGAAACAACATTTTCCAACTCAGTAAATATACACTAATATCACAATAATGCTAATAATGCACAATAACTGCTAACATACCTGAACACAAACGACAGAGATCGGTAATGCAGACATGTTTGGTCTGGTTGCTGATGTTATTGTTGAGCACACAGCTGTAGGTGTTTTTATCCTGATATTCCACCTCCAGAGGTAGAGAGCGACTTATCCTGAGATCAGACACACTGATGCTGGACAATAAACTGTTTCCTTTGTACCAGGAGAGAGTCACATGACTCACATTCACCACTGAACACAGCAGTGAACATTTTGAGCCTGATGAACACTGTGAAATGTCACTGGTAACGACAGGAATGGATAGTGGAGCTGCAACACATGAAATAAGACGAAACCTGAGTACATTAAGAGGTACAAGAGGAATGTTTTATTCTTAGTGTTTTGAGTGTTGCATAAGTGTTTACTATGACCTCACCAGCACTGCATATTTTGTAAGTCTCCCTCACACCGTGTCTACACCGGATGCAAGCGTAGCGATGCAACAAAAGCACAAAAGCAAACAGAACCACACACACACACACACACACGCACATAATAAAAAGGCTTATAGGCTAAATAGAGAGAGAGAGAGAGATATATATATAATAATAAAAAGAGGCTGGTTCAACTAATGTGCATTTTAGAGTGCAACAAGTAATGCCTCTATAAAAAAATAAATAAAATAAAAGTCGAAAAGGTTTTAACAGTAAAGTGGGAGCACAGTCTGAAATCTATCTGTAAATTCAAATATTAAAACAATCCTGAAATATCACTATTATGAGAATGATATAGTAGCCTACTGTTTACATTATGAATATGAAGAGGACATATTATACTCTACTCACCATAAACAGTAACACTGAATATCTTGATTGACTCCTTATTACTAATAATGGTACTCAATTTATAGACGCCGGTGTCTGTTATTCTGGTGTCTTTGATTGTGAGAGATCCGTTTCTGTCCAGCTTCAGTCTGTTTTCGAATCTCGCATAATCATGATAGGTGGGGTTGCCCATAATAACGGTAGCTATGCGAATGTCGTTAAACCTCCACTCGATCTCATTCTTCTGCTCTATTTCTGAAGCGTTAGAGTCCAGAGTGACAGACTCTCCTACCATCACCCACACTTCATGTGACTCGACATCAAACACACCTGCAGAACAAAATTAAATGAGGTAAATATTTAAACGTTAATGTTAATTTTCTTAATGATAAACTATTTATAACTTACCAACCAGACACAGCAAAAAGAACAAATCAAATGTGCGAATCATTTTCGTAAAACCTCGGAAAACTGAAACTCGTGTGACATTATTTTAAGGTAATTAATATGTTCATTTTGCGTAAAGCTGTAAAGTTTTGAGCCTTGCATAGAAACCTTACAGGACAGTCTGCGCAGTGTGCGCGCTTGTGGATATGACCTCGTCCAGGCGGCAACACGTGGTGACGTATGCATCAGTTCAACCAATAGACTTTTAGAGAGTTGTGCCTTCGGAAGTATTGCCACAGTGTTGCCAACTAAGCAATTTTGTTGCTAAATTTAGCAACTTTTCAGACTACCCTAGCAACGTTTTTCTCCCAAAAGCACCTAGCAACAAATTTAGCTATTTTTAAAATTTATTTGGCAACTTTTGATAAGTGACTCAAATGATAAAAAGGAACATTTACCATTTAAATTACAGAGAAAGAGAAAACTAAAGAGAAAGAGAATTAAAGAGAAAACCAAAGATGCCTAGTAGTACACACATCACATGAATTAAGTTAGCTGGTATTTGCAATTTTTTAATTTAATAATAATAATAATAATAAAATAATTTAGTAATAATTGTTCATTTATGATACACTTTATTAGTAGCTTGTATTTGCAATTGTTGATCAGTTGGTACACTAAGAAAAATATCTAGAAAACACAAAATACAATGCGTAATTAAAAATGCAGGTAAAAAACCTGTGGAAAAATCAATACAGGAAATTCATTCATATTAACATAGTAGATGTGCCCTATTTGTTCAAAAATGTAATGTATTTAAAAATAGTTAATTACATTTTAATATTATATCATGCATTTATATTAATTTATGAACAAATCTAAATTAACATATATAAAATGTATTTTTTGCGGAGATTTGATGCAGTGACACTATTTGTGTCGTGATTACGTAATGACGTCATAACGCAGTGACGTCACAACGTCATATAGCAACTTTTAGCAACATATCAACCTTCCTTTAGCAACTTCCCCTGAAAATTAGTTGGCAACATTGATTGCCAAGTTCGTGGTTTTCCCGGGTTGTAGCTAGAAGAGAAGATACAGCCGCGGCGGGAAAGTAACAATAGATTAAGTTTTATTAGATTGTGTTTTATTAACGTCTACACCTATACCTTACAATAATGTAAATACAGTATTTACTGTTGGACACAATTACCCAAGACTGATGTGCTCATGTAGCTGCAGCAGCCTATCCCATCTAGCCTTAACCGTTTTCTCGCGGAATTGAGCTGACACGGGTTGACATTTTTTCTCCTCGTTATAAAGGTTTGACATATTGCATAATTGACTTTGTAATTGCATCCAACTTTAATTGTGCATTATTACATAGGTTATTTACAGAATGTGGTCAAATTTCCGTCAAATTTAAGAATTGCCAACTTCAGTCCATTGATTGTTACTTTAGACACTTCTAAAATCTAAACTTTTGTGTGTTATTAAGTGAAAATTATACTGAATTTTAAGTTCTCATTATTTAGTTTATATGTAATGTATGCATTCAGCATGTTTGCAGTTTGTCTGCTGTGTAATGAATGAATAACAAGCACACCACCATGATGTTCTTACCGTGCAAGTAGGCCTAACATTTTTTTTTTAACTAATGACCATTCAAAGACATTTGTATATTCTGAAGCAATATTTTTCCAAGCAATGCTTAATTTGCAATATTTTATTTTTAAGTAGCCTGCATGTATGAGTTGAAGAGAGATCCTTTTTAATGTGTATTATTTAATTTAGATTTATAATCCCACACTGTTTGTATGGGAACAATATCAATTAAACTGTTGCAACATAAATAATAATCTGTGACTGTTGAGAAATTGACTATACTGTGAATCTTTTGTGTAGAGTGAAAATCTGACTTAAAAGGAAAATAATGTCTTCACACATTATTCATCAGTCAACCGCACACATGCAATAGTAAACAGGAGCAAGACGTTTGTCCACTCAACAGAAGCCACATTCATTTGGGTAATTTTCTGCCACTAAACTGGCCTGAATTAAACTCAGACCACAGCAGGTTTCACTTTGACTCAGAAACTGAGCTGCTAGAGCATCAAGAGCATACAGTGGAATCAATTTTTATCTTGCAAGAGAGAGAGAGAAAAAAAAATCTTTGACTGTTTTTATTCCACAGTAAAGCTGCTTTGCGGGAAGTCATATCATTTGATTCATGTTAGCAAGACGCTTTATATGCATTAAGCAGACAAGCTCAGACATCAAGGGAAAAAAGTTAACTTTTTTGTGATTGGTCAGTATTTTTCAGTTCTTTATTTCAATTCTCATTTCACTTTTTCATCACTTTGAATTTCAATAGTCCAAACAAACCAGAACCGTAATTATGTTTAGAATGAATGTTTTAATATTAAGATTCTGTACTCACTAAATGTAAGTCTTCTTAAAAGGAAATCGGCTCTCTGATCTGAAGCTAATGTTTGCAGATAGTCTCAGTTCTTGTGGTTTATTTTGAGCATCTTCAAAGTAGGTGTCAGTGCCATGATGTGGCACTGCGGTTAAAGACCCTATCTAGGGAACAACATTAACAAAACCTTTCTGTTATTTCCAAACCTATCCAGCCAAACCTCTTTATCAATGGTATATTAGTATGTAGATACATGTCAGGACTCAAAAGAGCTTTGTGTTATTTTCATTTCTCATTTCATACTGACTGAACTTTACTTTTTGTCGCTTTGAGTTCCAGTAGACCACATCCTGTAGGGAAGTTTGACAGAATCTGTCTGAGCAGACATAAACTGACCCTTAATGTTCTGTGCACAATTTAATGTAAATGTGTATTTAGAGGGATTTTAAAATTCTGAGTGTTTGGTCTGCCCCATATTTAATGTCATGAGACAAAGGTTATTATCAGGACAAACTCTTAAGGACTTGTTTTATAAGATGGACCCAGAAAAATGTGTATTGTTTTTCTAATGTATAATCTTTGGTTGCCATGAAATAGCCTGTGAAGCTGATGTGGCAATAAACTTAAATCAAGTAAGTAAGTAAAATTCTGAGTGTGTATTCACTCCATTTTAGTATTTAATTCAGCACTTTGCATGACATTCTGCAGTCTTTTTTTCTAATAATAGCCTACATTATTTTTCAAGGAAACTAAACATGGCTTATGACTTAAATTTTTGCTTTTGTTATTTTTGTTGTGTCTTATTATGTTTGATTATTTCAAATCATATGTAACTACATTTAGTAACTGCACTGCATTCAAACACATCTCAGATTGCAGGGTATGACTCAGATAACGCTCCTGGCGCCCTCTAGTGACTAAACATGAAAACATACCTGTCATCTTCAAGAAAACAGTTTGAGAAGATAAGAGCTTTGTGATGCACGCTATTTTTCTGAAAGTAGCCTAGTTAACACAAGATGTGTGCACTGTGGTCATAAATGGATGGACATGGTCAGCAGCTATACTCAGGTAGGCTGTGCCATTTAAATGATGTTCAATTGGTACTAAGAGGCCCAAAGTGTGCCTAGAATATATCCCCATACCATTACACCACCAGCAGCAGCTTGAACCATTGATTCAAGGCAAGATGGATCCATGCTTTCATGTTGTTTGCTCCAAATTCTGACCCTACTGTCTGAATGTTGCAGCAGAAATTGGGACTCATCAGACTGGGTAACCTTTTTCCAGTCATCTATGGTCCAATTTTGATGGAATTGTAGATTCAGTTTCCCGCTCTTAGCTGACAGGAATGGCACTCGATGTGGTCTTCTGCTGCTGTAGCCCAACTGCTTCAAGGTTCAATGTGTTGTGCATTCAGAGATACTCTTCTGCATACCTCAGTTTTGTCTTTTTCACAGTATTTCACATATAGATCACAGTAGCCTGCAAATGTGAACCGGTAGGCTACCCATAAAAATGATATACAGTGCCCTCCACTAATATTGGCACCCTTGGTAAATACGAGCAAAGGTGGCTGTGAAAATAAATCTGTATTGTTTATCCTTTTGATCTTTCATTCAAAAAATTCTAACCTATCATTGAAGTAAAACAGTTGAAAGTGGGGGGAAAATCTCATTGTGAAATAAATGCTTTCTCTAGTTCATATTGGCCACAAT